>JAQZBX010002056.1:25961-65313 GCA_029593785.1 Cabassous unicinctus
CATGTGCACTTTAAGTCCTGGGACCCTGAGGGACAGAGAGTGACATATCAACACTTAATTTAGGGGGTGGATGTGGCTCAAATGGTTGGGCGTCCGTCTGCCATATGGAGGGACCTGGGTTCGATCCCCGGGACCTCCCGGTAAAATAAAAATATATATATATAGAAGGCGCATGGGCTGCCAGGCTCTGTGTGCCGGTGAGCCGCCAGGCCCCGGGAGCCATGCAGCAAGATGGTGACGTAAAAAGGAGAGAGACAAGACAAGATGCTCCGAAAGCTCCGAAAACCAGGAGCCAAGGTGGTGCAGATGGCAGAACACCTCTCTCCTACATTGGAGGTCTTCAGGATCGAAGACTGGAGGAGGAGGAGGATGAGAAGAGATGAAACAGACACAGAGAATTGCCCAGCGAATGGACACAAAACAGCAAATGGGGAAGGGCGGGTTTAAAATGGATCAAGTAAATAAATAAATCTTAAAAAAAAAACACTTAATTTAGGATGCTGCCAGCTTAAGCTTTAACTGTAGAGAAAGAAATGTGCACAGATTGATCCTCCTACCTAAGTATATTAGTTGATGTCTTCTGTGTTACCCCACAAAGACCCTGACCTGGATTTTCTGACTGCAGCTTCGTAACCTAGTCTAGATGACTTGATTAAGACTCTATAAAGGGGGGAGGGCACAACGATACACCTAATGACTCCACAAGTCTACAGTAGATCAGCCAGTCTTAGGAGTGTTGGTCACTGTGGGCCACCCAGGCTAATGAAAAGGACTTTGTCCTTTGTATCAAACAGATTCTTTTTCCAATCCCAGCTCCTCAGCTCTCAGAAACTTTTGCTGTTGATGCTGCTCAGCATACAACCCCCTTCTCCTGACAATAGTACCCTAGTTTACTGGGAAGAAAACTTACCCTACTCTCTCAGAGCTCTCTAAGAGCTTAGGGTGCTCAGAGGACAACAAGGTGTCACTGTGGCTGGAGCAGGATGAGAAAGGTGGAGAACGAGAGGACATGAGGTCTGAGTGACTACAAGTTCATGGAGACCATGGGAAGTCTTTGAATTTTACTATGAATGAGATAGGGGCAATGTTTCCCTTTCTCAGAGGAGTTACAAATATGTAAGGGTGAAAACTGGAATATACCCTGGGATATTAAATTGGAATTGGAAATAGTGTGAATGCATAGCTTTCCAAATATGTGAGTAGATAGATCTAGAAATAGAGATGTAAATGTGTGTATGTTTATACATATGTACTTTGGTTCTGCCTACCCAGAGGGCCTCAGAACAGTAACATCCCCAGATTAATGAGAACACCTAGGGCCCAGAGTTTGTTTGTTAAATATCATTCTCCATTAAAATGGACCAGGGCTTCTTGGAGAAATGGCTGATTCCGTGGAGGAGGAGGGGTTACGAGAGGAACCTGAAATACCTTGAACCAGAGAGTATGGAAGTGCTCAGAGAGTGATAGGGACATGTCAAACAGAAGCCAGTCAGAAGAGGCTCCCACTGGCTAAATTAGAGGCAACTGGAATATCAAACTAAATAGTGTTAGTAACAGATTATGACCCACTGAATAAAACAGGAAAATATGAGTCCATGTATATATAAATAAATTAATTAATAAATTGAAAGTTTGATAAGCAATAGGATGTTTACAGAGTCTAAAACTAACTTTCCACAAAATACTCATTTACCCACAAAGGAGAAAAGAGTGACTTTAAAATGATAAGCTTGGCAGACACCACTTTAATCAAATGATCAAAGTTAACATTGTCAGGAGTGAGACAAATCAATATCATGTGCCTCCTGATAAGACACAATGAGGAAAAAAAAAACACCACTTCAGTAATATTCTTGTCAAAGATGCATAATCTGAATCTGATCATGAGGACATATCAGACAAACCAAATTGAGGGCACTTGACAAAATCACCAGTCTGTAATGTTCAATAGTGTCAAGGTCACGAAACTCAAGGAGAGCCTGGGGAACTGTTCCACACTGAAGGACACTAAACAGATGTGACAAGTGCAACAGGAAATTCTGGACTGGATAGTTTTGCAATAAAGGGCATTATTGGGACAATTAGAGAAATTTAAATGGGGTCTGAGGATTGGATGGTAGTAATATATCAATGTTAACTTCCTGATTTTGATGATTGTATTTTGGTTATGTAGGAGAATACTATAAGTATTCAAAATACACATGAAAAATTTTAGGGTAATAGAGCATCAGATTGGCAACTTACTCTCAGATAATTTAGGGAAAAAGGTCTTTGCTCTGTCCTTGCACTTTCACAGTGAGTTTGAGATTGTTTCAAAATAAAAATACTGATAATTCATATGTGGAACATGTCTGGAGGGATGCATCAGAATTGGCATAGTCTCTGGGAAGAGGACAGAGCTCTAATATGGGAGAAAAACTCACTTTCCACTGTTTACCTTCGATACTGTTGAGATATTTTATGTTGTGTATTTAAGATTATATTCATCAAATATTTATAATATGGTTTATATGGAAATTAAAAATAAAATGCTTTCTTGCTCATTATAGATATTTTCAAAGTTACAAATATTTTATGGATTTGACTAGTCTTTTCAGCAATAGCATTTTGATGTGTTTCTTACTGCTATACATCATTTTTTTCTCTTGGTTTTACAACAGTATGATCCTAGGGTCCTAAGATGTGTGCAATTTTGTATTTTTAAAAAATTAATGACATTTTCCAGGCTACTTTACTTTTTTAACTTTTTAATTGAAGTTTGTAATTCATACATGAACATCCATAAACAATAAGTGTATAGTATAAGTTGTGAACTTACAAAACAAATCTGGGTATCATCATAAAGGGCTCCCATACATTACCCCACCACCAACACCTTGCATTTTTGTGAAACAATTGTTACAAACTATGAAAGAGCATTGTCAACACCTTACTAACTATAGCCAATATCTTACATTTGGTGTATTTTTCCCCAACCCACCCAGTTAATGACACCCTGTATTAGTATTATATACTTGTTATAGTTCATGAGAGAATGTTCTCATATTTGTTCTGTTAACCACAGTCCATCTTCCACTATAGGAGTCATTGTGTTACATAGTCCCATGCTTTGTATAATTCACTCAAAGTGTATACTCAGTGGCTGTCATAGAGTGGTGTTGTTATCACCTCAATTTTAGAATACTCCAAAAGGAAAAATCCCATATCCCTTCATACCCCCCCCCATTTGTTGCCCCTTAGAATTTATATATCTTTTTTGAGTAATTTTCATTACTCCAAAAGGAAAAATCCCATATCCCTTCATATTCCCCTATTTGCTGTCCTTTACAATTTATGTATCTTTTTTGCCATTGCTGCAAAAATACTAAAATATTACTGTTAACTATAATCCGTAAGTTACATTAGTTGCAATTGAAAGGAAGCTAGAAAATACACGCAGAACTGTATAACATAGTGATTCTGGTGGGGGATAAAGATTGTGGCTAATAGCATAAGTATAAGAATGTTCTTCCTTTACAAAGTGTTAAGTGTATGGTGATACATGGGAAAATTAGAGCTACTTTACTTTTAAACGTTAAAATATAAATAGAAAAAATATATAATTAGAATCTTCTCCCTTGCTATGTACCTTTAGGCTATTTATTTTGATGTCTAGAACTTATTACAACTTTATATATATAGACGATTTTGTTTTGGCTGAAGTATCCTCACTTGAATGATGGTTTTCCCATGAGACTGGGGGCTTTGGTTTATTCCTTGCTGGGGCTTCAGTGGCTAATGTTGTACCCGGCACATAGTAAGCACTCAATATTTATATAAGAAAGATAAATTCCAAGAAGTGAGTCTTGTTTATTCTTTTATTTCAGAAACGGTTAGGTGGAAATTATTACTTGAGCAGATATTAAGCTCCCCTTATATACACAGGGACTGTGCTAAGCACTTTACAAATATTCTCTTATAAAGACTCACCATCAACCCTATGAAAAATGATTCTCATCATGGGGCTTAGTGTTGAGTAAACTGACCAAGGTCACACAGGTGGCAAGTTAGGAACCTGGGATCCAAACCCTGCCCTGCCTGGCTCTTTAGTCTTTCCTGTCTGCACTGTCTCCCTGGTTGTAATTTTGTGGCAGCCTTAGCAGGAGATACTGTTCCTCTGCCTCCCCACTGGCTCAGGTCTTCATTACCTCTTCTCTCCACTCTTGCAGTGAATGCTTAGCTTTCCTCTCGACCTCCATCCCATCCTGTAATTTCTTCCCAGATTATGCTTCCAAAGAAAAACCTCTGCCCTGACCAGTCACTTTCAGGGGCTGCCTATTGGCTTGAGCAGAATTGCCCAGAACTCCTAGAACATTTACTCCATGAGAGCAGAAAGCAGGAATTTCTCTTCCCCAAAGCAATAGGAAGGAGAGCTAAAGGAAAAATGCAAGTAGCACATCCAAAGAGGAACGGCTGTCCATTCGACAAATTGTGTTTCTAGGGTATGAGTTATTATACTAGAGTTGCAGCAATAAATGCCTAGGGGTGGGCACGGGATGCTGAGATGAAATGTGAGAGGGGAGAGGTGCAGCCAAATGGTGCAAGAAGAGTGAGGTGGGGTGGCAAAACCGAGGGCAGACTTGACAAATTCTAAAGACAAGGTAATTGGGGAGATTCATATCTACTGTCCAGAGTTATTCTGAGGAATTAAATAAAGAGAGCTCATGTTTATAAAGTACCTAGAACAGGGTGTGGCACAAAGTGAGAGCTCAGTAAATGTGTATCTTTTTAGTATTGTATAAGTGGGAAGGGTGACCAATGCAAACCTACCTCAATGTGCAATTATTGGAATGTGTAATATCAGTGTAAACACTTACCAGAAGCAGACACACCTCCATTCAGATGCATTCTTACATTTCTTCAAATGCCTTCACATACAGTGCTAATCTCAGAAAACTTTCCAGAATATTAGAATGTTTACTGGAGAAATTAATAAAACAGGTGCTTTTGCCTATTCCCTTCAGAAGCTAGGGCTTTGTTGATTTTAACTTTGTTTCATTTTCCATGAAGGTTTTCTAACCTAAAATTGAGTATCATCAAGGGTTTTACAAAACAACTAGATATAGTCTAGGGTTGCTGTCAATGATCTGTGTTCTCTTACTTTCCTTTTACCTGTTTATTAATGCCTTTTTCCGAGTATAAGAAATTACCAGGAGTGGATGTGGCTCAAGCAGTTGGTCTCCTGCATCCCACATGGGAGGTCCTGGGTTCAGTTCCTGGTGCCTCCTAAAACACAAAAACAAAAACAAACAAACAAACAAAAAAACAACTCAGGGAAGCTGAAGAGCCAATGTGGTTCAGTGGTTGAGCACTGTCTTCTCACATGCGAGGTCCCGGGTTCAATCCCTGGTCCTTGTTACCATAAAAAATTAAAAAAATAAAAAGAAATTATCCCTCTATGACCCATGATGTTCCCAATTACATCTTGAACTCTAGACTGACTGAAAACACTTAAACTCAAATGGCAGAGCAAACTTGAAACCAAATTATATACCTATGGAGACCCCATCCCCACCCCTACCATCCTACCAAACCCCCATGGACCCCTTCATGTAAGCCTGTGTAAATTAAAAAGCAATATTAATCAACAAACACAAACTGAGGGCTTTTGTCTATGTACTGTTCTAGGAACTTCCCATACAGCCATCAGACATGATGTTATAATTACTTGGATTCTCCCCAGAGAAAAGCTGCCTAGATCATACTCCAATGGTAACAAAGCAGTCAGATTAGAGAGCTCTTCAAAGCTGGGAATGCCAGTATTCCCAGGATACTCTAAGATGGAATCCAAGCAAATCAATGAGACACAAATGTTAAATGTCAGTTTACAGAATTGAACTGAGTACATGGCCTGATGATTTTCTATCTTTCTTTACTCATTGTTCCTTAGACATATGGTGAATTGTTTAAAAATAAAGTAAAATAAAAACTATGACTCTACTCATAGTCTTCCCTCTGCTTCCTCTGCTTGGAATGCACCCCAGCTGCTCTGTCAACAGACCTCTTAGTTGTTAGCTTGCTCCACCCGGAGAGGAAAAACTCCATTCAGCCTCACGGCTGGAATTAGACTCACCTGGATTCAAGGTGCAAGGCCGGGCTTTGCCATTTCCTGGATCGTGACGTGGGACCCTGCTGCACACTAGGTATTCAAAAGTGTTTGTTAAAGTAATTGTAACAAATGTACCACACTAATGCAATAGAGTGGTATACGGGAACTCTGTACTTTATGCATGATTTTTCTATAAATCTACAACTTCTCTAATTTAAAAAAAGGCCTCTAAGAGTTCAATTAAGAAAAAATGTTGGTTGTTTTCCGCAGGGAGACAGATCTTGTTAGTTTAATGACTTTCTTCTTGCCGTGCAGTGAGCGTAGGCTTACCCTTTAGATGGCTGTTGAGGATTTCCTGTGAAGTTTCATTTGAAAACTCTGTTTTCCTTGTTTTATCTTTCATAGTAGGGGGCCTTTCTACCCCACTTTTAGTTCAATTTGGACTCTAAGTAGGTATGTGGAGTGGGATTTGGGCAATGAGAAGGACTTGAGGGTATCCGGGCCTCTGCTGGGAAAAGAGACGGAAAGATCGTCACTGGAAGCAAAGTCAGGCACTGAGCAAGACGTTATAAATCTGACTCTCTTTCCTGAGGTTTCTGTCCAAGAGATTTAACCCACTGCTTCCCCCTGCCCACACGCATAGCTTCTAGACGTCAATGCCCACCATCTCCTCTTTTACAATCTCATTTAATACTGATTGAGCACATAACATAGTTTCTGGGATCCTGAAGATAAAGAAGATGAGTTTCTGCTTTCAAGGCTCTCACAGCTTACAGGGGAAACTGACAGCTACACAAAGAACGGCAACCACGTGTGGCAAGTACTCAGCAGAGAACTTGACACGAAACAGCACTGGCACCACAGGAGGGAGGGGCTGAAGTGGCTCGGTCATCTGCTGGGTCCAGTGGTCTCACTGTGGGGAGGCTCTGGAATGGTGTTGAAAGATAGTTAGGAATCCTCTAGGGAGGTTGCAGTGGGTTGAATGGTCACCCTCTCCCAAAGAAAAGTTAAGTCCACATTTTAACCCCAGAGCTGGTGAATGTGACCTTATTTGGAGAAAGGTCTTTGCAGATGTAATGAAGTTAAGGACCTTGAGATGAGATGATCTTGGATTATCTGAGCAGGCCTGTAATCCAATGATAAGCATCTTTAAAGGAGACGGGTGAGAAGACGCAGACACAGAGGAGAAGGCCATGTGAAGACAGAGACAGAGACTGGGGTGATGCAGCCTAAGCCCAGGAACCCCTGGAGCCACTGGAAACTCAAAGGAGCATGGTCCTGCTAACAGCTCGATTTCAGGCTTTTGGCCTCCAAAAGCGGGAGAGAATTAATTTCTTTTGAGGGCATCAAGTTTGTAGTAATTTGTTACTGCAGCACCAGGATGCTAATACAGGGGTGAAGAGGGAGGTAGCATTTTAAGCAGAGGAAATGTGTGATGTCGTGTGAGACGTGATAGAGCAGGGCTTGATCAGGAAAGCTTTACCAAGTCCTAGGGCTCAAGTGTGGACAGAGGAGGGAGAAGAATGAATCAAAATGCTCGTTGGAAAGGCATGAGTCCCTCGATAAGGACTTGGTGTTTTATCCTGTAGGCGGGGAAGCTAGAGAGTAACACTAATCTGATATGCATTTTAGAGAGCACTATGGTGTAGTGCAGAGGGTGGGTTGGAGAGAGTAATTCCCAGGGAACAGCAGCCAGTGGGAAAGCTCACAGTCATCCAGGCAGCAAATGATGAAGACCTGAGCCAGCGTGATCAGCGTGAGAATGGGAAGAGGGCCTGCGATGAAACAAAGCTAAGAGGTCAAGCCACAGGGTGTGGTGCCTGCATTTCTCTGGGGTGACTTTCCAAGATTTGAAAGTCAGGTAAAAGTACCAAGAAATGCGTGTGTCCATGGGAAGGTAGGGGGTGACAGGGTGGGTTTATGGGAGGCCTGTTGGCTGGCATTCCAGACAGAAGAGCAAATGCTGACTTCTCTAGTTTTCAGTATCCTTATCTATACGACCAAAGGGGTACACTTGATGGTCTCTAGCATCCTTTCCAGCATATACTTTAAGGGCCAGATGTCAAAGCAGAAAATCATGAAAGGCAGATGATTCTAACCAAAATATAAGACTCCCATATGCCAAGTGAGTCTCCAACCTCCTCTATCGCTATCATAAAATACGCAGTGTGGTTAAGAACCTGGGCTACAGAGCCCGCTGCCCTGGTCCAATCTCAGCTCTGCCTCTTAATAGGTATCTGACCTTGGGCAAGTTACTTTCTCTCTAAATGACTCAAAATCTCCATTTTGAAAATGGGCTTATAATAGTTCTACCTCATTAGATTGTGATGAGGATTATATGAGGAAATATTTGTAAAGCACTTAAAAATAGTGCCTAACACACAGCATTAGCTATTTTTGTGATGATGATATCCTGTAAAATAGGATGGGCTTCCCAAGCCATAATATATTTTCCCTTTGGGAACTATATATTTTTTTCAAATATTGAATTCTATTTAGCCCAATTTTACCTGGCTTCACATAATGCGAGGGAAAGCCTATAAAGTAATTACCCAGTGTTGGTTATAGTAATAGGAAGAGTAAGAGTAATGATTGATGATGAAAAAAAATAACCATAATCTCTATGCCACAATAAGTGACTTACTCAAGTATTCCTCTCAGCGGTGTTACAATGAGGAGGCCAAGGCTTACAGGTTTTGATAAAGTTAACCAAGACCATGCATTTGGTAATGGCAAAGCTAAAACAAAAGTCTGTCTGTCTGAACCCAGGGGTAATATCTTGACTACATTAGACCCCTCGCCCCATGCCAGACTTTGGGATCAGTAACATGAAGAACAAAGCAAGAAGATGTGAGGGGAATGCCAGAGTATTGGGTCCACTTCTGGAGCAGGGCCAAGCCAGGCAGGAGTGTCCTGCTGGGGAGGGACCCGGAGCCTTGAAGCTCTGCCTGGAGCAGGCTCTCTACTGCCCTCCCCCAGAGCCTGACGCACAGTCTGAACCTTCTTACTTTCCTAAGGTGTCTGACCGATGCAGAATGATGGAGATTTAGCCCTCCTAATAGCAAGCAGGTGCCATTTGTTGCTTTAATAAATTGTCTTGGAAATCCAGACATTGTTACTCTGAGCCCATTTCTTCCCACCTATCAGCGCTTAATCACATAGCATAAACTAGCATTGGTGAGATGTCATCACATACGTTGAAGAAATATTTTGTGGCATTTCAGCCAGATTCCTCCTTTGGGGGCCAATACAGCAAACCCCCAGCTGCTGGGGATATTCGGAATTGTGCTTGGCCACAGGAAACTGCCTCATTCCAGGTTACTATCTCTTTCAGGAAACTTCATGGCCAATGAGTGGCTGATGCAGGGATACAGAGACCTGATCCCCTCAACTCAATTTGTGTCAACTCTGAAGTGTCTTCCCAGCTCCAGAGCTTCCTATAGGATTATCTGTGGTCTCAGTTGCAACCATATTGTGGTTCTGATTCTCCCTCTTCTCATTTTGACTTCCTCACTTCCCTGCAAGTGTGTCTCCCCAGAGCACTACCCTATAAAACTCCTATATGCAAATCTACACCTCAGACTATGTTACCAGGGAACCAAACCTAAAATAGATAATGTAGTGTCAGGAGTGGTCTTAGGAAGCAGACTCTAAAATGGAATTGGGAAGTTGAATCACTTGTCAGCCAGCTGGCAATGAGGACTCATTGATTCATTCAATGGGAATTAATTCATTTCCTTAGCATGGGGTCATGGTGCACATGGTGTAGTGGTAAACTCTGTCGGAATATCAGTGGAAGGGGATGCAGTAGCTGGTGCAATATGCCTCACATTTGAGAGGCAATGGAGGACTTTTCTTGAAATGAAGATGGTCTGAGGATGTCCGATCACCAATTCAAGGCAAAAGGTGAAAGCCAGAGAGCCTCCTTGGTAGCATTTAAGGTAGGGGTTCTTAACAAAGGGTCCGTGAGCTTGAATTGAATTAAAAAAAAAAACATTATTCTTGTGGGGACGTGTTGTTGCGGGTGTGATATATTTATTAAATAATATACAGTATAGTGCGGACTTAGTAAGGGGTCTGTGGTTTTTACCTGACTGGCAAAGGGGTCTGTAGAACAAAAAAGGTTAAGAACCCCTGATTTAAGGAAACCCTAATCTTCAGCTGAGTTGTTGATAGTGCAGAGCTTTTGTTTTAAAGGTAGCAAGTTGATTCTCAGCCCCCACATGTCTCCTTCACAAAGGCCCTTTACTTTGGATCTAGAGAAATGTTTACTGTACATACCTGCTGTGACTTACAGGGTCCTTCCTTGGAGCATCTGGCCCCTCCTTTCCTTCAATCAAGGATTCCAGGACTGAAAACTGGATTAGGTCAGAAACTGGGCAAGGAATCAAGACTTTTAATTGGTGCAGCTGTCTTCAAATGTCTTGTCTCCTGATCACACCCTTGATTTATTGATTGCATAAATTAAGGAATTCCTCTGCCTGCCCATCTATCTTTATTTTTTTTTAAGATTTATTTATTTATTTATTTCTCCCCCTCCCCACCTGTTGTTTTGCATTCGCTGTCTGCTGTCTGTGTGTTCTTCTGTGTCTGCTTGTCTTCTCTTTAGACAGCACTGGGAACCGATCCTAGGGCCTTCCGGAGTGGAAAGAGGTGCTGAATCTCTTGTGCCACCTCAGCTCCCTGGTGGCCGCATTTCCTATTGTCTCTCTTCTGTGTCTCTTTTTGTTGTGTCATCTTGCTGCGCCAGCTCTCCGTGAAGGCCAGCACTCTGTGTGGGGCAGCACTCCTGAGTGGGCCAGCTCACCATGCGGGCCAGCTTGCTTTTCACCAGGAGGCCCTGGGAATCAAACCCTGGACCTCATATATGGTAGACAGGAGCCCAATCAGTTGAGTCACATCCACTTCCTGTGCCCATCTAGCTTGCCACTAGAAATATCATGGTCTATTAACCACCACATAGTTCTCTGCAGGTCAGTCTTCCTTGGTGCCACTCCAACAATAATTACATTTACCTTGCCTCTGATGCTTAAATACTGCCACCCGGAATCTACCATTTGGGTCTCCTACCTACCTTCTTCCTTGATAACAAGGAGCCCGGTCTGTAACAGAATCTCCTATTGACAGCTTTGACCTTTAGAAGACAGACACCTCTGAGCTTTTCTGTGTGGCTGGTGTCCCTGTAGCCAACATATTTCTAATCACTTTGGTTAACAGGGTGAGCTCTGGACCCTTCCTCAAAACATTGGTAGCTGGTGGGTTTTCTACTGTAGGGAAGTATATCCATTTTAGTAAGCTCACTTATTGGACCCTTTTTTACCTCTTCTTCCACTTTGTTTGGACCATCTGCAGCAGAGAATTATATACCATTCAAAGAGCATATCCTGGTATGCTAATGGACCCTGATAGAGATACAGCATTTGACCATAGGTTCAAATCATCTGGCCATCTGACAGAGCATCTGACCATCTGGCCAGAGATTCCCATCATGAGCTGGATTCTGCCAGACTTACCAAGCAATAAATTCATGAGGGCAAGGAGTAATATATCATAAGACAGAATGCTACATTTAGGCAGGTACAGGAGGTACAAGTAAGATCTATGAAGAGGTGGCTCTCAGTCTCATGTCACATGCCACTATTGCACTGGTGTCTCTTTTGCACCAATGACCAATGGCCTTTATGACCAGCTGAGAGAACAGGAAAAGGGCTGAACTAGGTTCATGAATGAATTAGCTCAGTATGTCAGTTGAAGCTGAAAATGAACCACTGCTGAACTGAAGACCTGCTGAAATCAATGGTGAGATTCATCGAAATGAGCAGAGTTTTGTTCAGTGTGCTAGGTCATTCAGTTGGTGTGGGAAAGGGGTCCTCTGAAGTACATAAGTACATAGACACATGGGCAGGCAAATGGCATAGATACATGTGCAGGACACTGGAAGGACAAAGACTGGAAAACCAGGGCCAAAGCAATTTGGAGAAGAGGCATGAAGATGGACCTATGCAAGGGGACAGGACATGGAGCCATCCTTTACTTGCAGTTAACACCCACAGAGCATCAATAATGGGAGTGGTGCTGAACCACCCAGTAGACAGAATGACTCAGCCAGTTGACATTAGCCAGCGTCTGCCATCAGTATTAAAAGAAAATGGGAGGGAAGCGGCTGTGGCTCAATTGGTTGGGCTCCTGTTTACCATATGGGAGGCCTGGGGTTTGATTCCCGGGGCCTCCTGGTGAAGGCAAGCTGGCCCGCGTGGTGCAGTGAGCTGACAGCCTGAGTGGCGCGGTGAGCTGGCGCAGCAAGATGACCCAACAAAGGGAGACAAGCAGACATAGAAAAACGCAAAAGCAAATAGACACAGCGAGCACAAGGGGGGCATAAATAAATAAATAAATAAATAAATAAAAAAGAAAGGGATAGGGGATTTAAAAAAAAAGGAAGAAAGAAAGAAAATGGGAGTACCAAGTCTCTAAATCGTGCTGGATAAGGTGGTTCTTTCTCAATTTAAGTGGGTTTCCTTGAAATGCCTTATACATATCTATATCACCTGTCCAAGGCTGCCTGCTTTCAGGGTAGTCATAGAGACTTTATGAAGTATCATTTTAAAAATGCCAGACACACAGCTGAATCTCAGTAAGGGGTAGATGCTGTTCTTTGTCGTTGGAACTCTGCAGTCAGACCTCTCTGACCCTTGTTATCCCCCTGGAACTCTCCCTCTCACCTTCGAACAGACTCCCAGATACCTTTATAAAATGGCTTTGCTCCCAGAATGGCCAAGAGGCTTCAGCATGCTTGCTACTTCCAACCCCTTGGCAACATCTCTCAGACGAGCTGTGTCCACCTGCCTGCTTCCCCATCCCTTGGTTTCTCCCTCATTTTCCTCCAAGACTTCTCAAAGCACCTCCAAAGATCCCTAGGATAAAAGCAGTTTGAAATCCACTAGCCTAGAGCAATTGTTGCAAATGCATAACAAGGAAACTTGCTTAATTAAAGGTCTAAAAGATGAATCATCTAACACATTATCCAAGACCGTGCCACCTGGGCTCCTGCGGACTATACCTGCAAACCTAACAACATCATTACAATCATATATCCACAGTCAGCCCCTAGATGTGGGTTAATAAAGAAAACGTTAATACAAAAAGACAACAGCTCAAACATGTACTATGGGGAAATCACAATGACAAATTAGCATGTCCTGGCCAACAGACGGTACATTCTGCAAATTAATAAAACCAGTAATAACTTATTGTTAGAGCTGTCCTCAGAGTATTGAATCATTTTAAGGACCCATAGTAGGGGGAAACAGACAAAGGAAACTGAACCAAAAAATGGGAGGAGGAGTGTGAGCTGGATTCTAGCTTGAACTCCCCTGCTAACTATCGAGATGTTAAATGGAAATATCCTCTCTGACACACAGGAAACGTGAGAACTATCTTCTCATATGACTGACTCTTCCACTCCACCCTAAACAAGTCAAGTGACCTCTCCTTCCTAGGCTTGTACCTTACTTTAAAGGTTGGGGGAAGGGGAAAAGGGAGCTGGGGTGGGGGTGCGGTGTGGCAAGGGGAGTGTTCATGGTGCCTGTGCTAAACCATAGTTCTCTACTCTGGTAAAGGTAGTTAAGCAAATTTAGAAACAAAGGGGAAAATCAAAACAAAGCCAGTGAGCAGTTGGCAAACGGACTAGGTTTCCCTTAAACTGTGAATCAACAAATATGATGAAGTATCTATAATTTGGGACCAAAACTATGGTGTCTGCTAAGGGGAATATAAAACAGAATGCTTGCTAAATTAATTAAGTACATCTCTCAATTAATTCTCACATTAATGGATGCTTATGGATGAGTGAACGAAGGTTTAAGGAAATGTAACCATCCACTAGAAACCTTTGGCTGCAATAAAAGAAAGCCCGATTCAAACTCACTCAATAGGCAAGGAAATGCATTATCACCTGCAACTCAGAGCGTAGTGGCAGAGCAGACTCCAGATGCCAGGCAAGGACATACATTCTCTGTCTTCAGTGTCAGGTTCATCCTATATCTGCACCACCTGATGTTCACAAGATGGATGCAGTGCCCATTTGAGCTACATCTTTCTGTCCAGCCTAAGAGAGAAGCCCCCTCCTCCCTGGTATGGACCATCTAGCCTTCTCTTCAAGCTCACTGAGACAAGTTAAGTCAAATGAAAATGTCTGAATCACAAACTGTTGCTGAGGATATGTCATGTGCTAAAATGCTAGAACCACTAGGGACCATTCCTAGAGAAGGAAATGGGATCGCCTTTCTCTGAATCATGAAGGGGAGGGGTGCATCTATGAATAAAAATGAGGTCCTTGTAGGAAGGAAGATGGGGGAACGAGACTGGATAGGAAACCAGTGGGCCCACTACATTTGCCCAAGGTCAAATTGTTGGTAAGAGGCAAAACCAGGATTGAATTAGGTAAGTATTTTACAGAACAACCAACCAATATCTACAATTTATTTTTTATTTTTTTTTAAATTTTAGGAGGTACTGGAGATTGAACCTGGGACCTTGTACATGTGAAGCAGGCACTCAACCACTGAGCTACACCTGCTCCCCCAGTTTCTACAATTTAAAGAAACTATTTGCAACATCACCAGGCAGGTTTTTTCCTTATAATTCAAAAACAGGTTTTACAAAATATACTCTCAGAAACACGTGGTAACCATATTAACCAAATGAAAAATTAGGTCACTTGGTCTAAAGAATAGTGAACTTATCAAGTCAACAATATTTGAAATCTAGAAAGTCATAGAATATCCAAGGCATATGAATGCTATGCCAGCGGGAGCCATTTGCTTTTCATGAGAATAAACTGTATCATAAATATATAATCACAACATCCACACAATAAATATTGATGTGTCATTTAGATCATCTTATTATTGATATTTGTTCATGGTAAAGAAACACTGTTGTGTTAATTCACAAAAGGTATAGAGAGCCTTTAGGCAATTATAATTTTTTTAATGACTAGTTGTAAACAAAATACCTTGGTCTGATAAGCGTTTTCTAATTTCTTCTGGCTGCTACTGATAATGGTCTGTAAATAATGCTGCCCCAGTGTCTAGTGTCTCTAAAATATTTAACACTGGGACAGAGATGAGCTGGCTAGGTGCTGGCTTCTCTTTAGTTGAGACCTTGATCCCAAAATATTCCCTCTTCATCTAGGGTTATACCAGTGCCGTGGAAATAAATAGTCTCCCTTCACAAAGGGCTTTTGTCTCTTGAGGGAAAAGATGAAGAGTGGTAACCCAGGATAACAAGTCTGCATGAGGACTAGTTCCAATTTGCAAAGCCGAGGGAAATAAACTGGACAATTCAACTTTTGCACTATCTCCCAATCCCTCCCTTTGCTCTAGGTCATTCCCATACCTGGAGCTCCCAACTGGGCCACTAAGTCAACTGGGGTCATCTCCATCCCTGGGTAAACAGAATTCCTTTCCACTTTCTTTTTCTAAGTGCTCAATAACTCATTGGTGAATGAAAGATCATAGTCAAGAGAGAGGTTTGGGTTGAATTGAAATGCTGAAATGGGACACTTGGAAATTGGGAACGGTCAAGTTTATAGTTCTTTTATTGTTTTTCCAATATTCACGTTCCTTTTTATGCCTCCTGATCCTATTCTTGGCCAGCTCCTATCACCTTCACTGAAGCACTATGGACTCTTTGCTCCTTCCTTATATCTTAAATTCAAATGCAAAATTAATTTTTAAAACATCTCTGTGCTCATTACCTCCCTCTTCAGAAATCTTCATTGTCTTCCCATTGCCTACAAAATTCAGTCTCAAAAGGGATCAGCAAACTGTCTCTGTCAAGGGCCAGAGTGTAAATATTCCCAGTTTTGCTGGCCCGAGGGTCTCTGTCGCACCTACTCAACTCTGCCTTGGTTAGGAAGCAGCCACGGACAATATGTAAACAAACGGGCCTGACTGTGTTCTAATAAAATTTTATTTATGAACACTGAAATTTGAATGTCATACAATATTCACATGTCACCAAATATTATTCTCTTTTAATTTTTTCTCCCAAATCATTGAAAATATAAAAACCATTCTTAGCTCATTGATCAAACAAACAAAACAGGTGGCAGGCTGGAGTTGACCTGTGTGTGCACCATGGTTTGCTGAATCCCTGAGCCAACATCCAAATTCACAGTCCAGCCAGCTCTTCAAACTTAGCTCCCACTGTTCCCAATGAACCACCAACATCCTACCATTTCTGTTAAATTGAACCACTTTGTGTTCCCTGAATTTGCTGTGTGCCTTCCCATCCCTGCTCTTTTGATAATTTATTTCTTTCCATCCAACTTCCAAGACTCAGTTTAAGTGTCACTTCTTTTATGAAACTTTTCTTGGTCATCTTAACTTAAAATAACCTCTTCATCCCTTAGAATAGCAATTTCTGCTTAGCTCCTTGTTAAACAATTTGCATACATTATGCTCTTCAGCCCTTAAACAATGAAATAGGTTATTGAAACTGTCTTTACAAATTAGGAAATTGAGATTCAGGACGGTTAAGTAATGCTCCCAAGATCATCATAAACGGCGGAGGCAGGATTCTAACCCAGTGCCCATGTACTGCTTTTTAAGCTCCAAGAATGCCATGCACACTAGCAATTTTTTTTTCTTTGAAATATTCTTTATTTTGTAAACATCTGTGTTTAAAATAGATGAACCTGCCCATTAATGCATATAATGGACCGGAGGCACAGTACACAAAGTTCACCCATTACAGGGGAGATGGTGGGGGCTCAGGAGCAGGTGGTATGTGCGGCGGGGTTGAGTTTCAAGACAGCAGGTGCAGAGGAGCTGACGAGTCAACAGGCCAGGGGAGCCTGCTCAATGGTCTAGGCCTAGTGCTAGCGCCCAGGCCACCTTCTGGACTGAAGACGTTTGGGCAAGAGAGACTGACTCTGGTACATGGTTAATGTAGCTGCACCCTAAAATCCCAACTCTCCTTCTGCTCCCATCCCTTTCCCCAGTTATAATTAGGGCTAATTAGCCCATAGAATCCTGCCCCATGTTTTCCCTTCCAGAACCCCTAGGGTACAGTAAAAATATAGTCCCTGGTTCTTGAGGGGGCTGGAAGGAAAGGCAGTGGTACTCTGCCTGATCCTCAGTGAAAGGGGCAATATCGACCCACAGGGGGAGCCAGTGCCCATCACGACACTAGCATTTTTGTACTTCTTATACGATGCTAATTTCATGTCTTCCCACTATTTGTGCAAATTTTTTCATCTCCTTTTCTGAACTCTGGACTTCTTGAAGGCACAGTCTATGTTTTATTCATATTTGTAACCTCAAAGGGATTTGCATAGAATAGGTGCTAAATCCAGCTTTGTTGGGAGAATGAGCACCATTCAATACATGCTGTAGCCATGAATTGCTGTTATTAACTTTTGGATTTGATTTCCTGTAATCACTACACTTGATGATAGAGAAAGAACCTGCTTCTTTTTTTCCAAAAAGCAAACCCAGAGGTAAGCAGAAAACCAAAACTAGTTCCCATCAGTATTTGTGGAAAGATTTTGGTTTTGCCCAAGTGAAAACCAGACAGACACAAATATGAAATGTGTTTGGCCATTTATTTTGGATTTTAGAAAAGAAGCCAGAATCGATGGTGTGATAATGAGCTCCCATTAGCATGTGCATGCTCTTAGGTTGGCAGGACATTCCCTGGGCTCTTGGAGCCTTTGATATCAACAATGACTGGCTCTGCTGGCAAACAAACCCAGTACCCCTTCCAGTCTGGTTTATGACTGGGTCAGCCTCTATCTCCACTGGGTCACTTAGGCATAGAACTTTTGTCCAGCCAGGTATTTGGCAATAATGACAGAGCAATCAACTGCCACCCCTCCCATCATTCAATTTGCCACAATTTACTCAAATTGAAGGCTCAATTTACTTGGGCCTTCTGAGATTAAGTCTGATTAATCTTTCCCTCCTTTGCATTTGATGGCCTTTAGGTAATATTTTTTTCAACTAAAATACTTAAGAAGAACAGCACAGTAGAGTGGCAAATTGCTCAAGTTTTGGATCCAGCTTTAACTCTGTGGTTTTGCACATTTCACCACATGTGTGTGACTCTTGTTTTCATTGTTTGGAAAATGAAGGAAAATAACATAAACCTCATAGATTTTAAATAAGAAAGAAAGACAGCATTTACAATATCCCAATTACAGGACCTGGTACTTAGTAGCTACTCAATCACCTCAATCACTGTTACTTTCTTCTGTTGCCGGATTTCCTCTAGGTTCTTGGCTATGTTACATAAAAGAATTTAAGAACATGCCACTTTAGTTAGGCCAGTAGTTTATTAAGGAAATGAGAGAAGAAGGAGAAAATAACAGATTACAGGTCCCAGGTATACTCACAGGCTGGTCCAAGCAGAGAGAGGGAAAAAGGGTCGATTTAATTTCTGTGCTGGCTTTTTCAACCATTACTTATTCCTCCCACTTGCTAATGTTCAGGGGAGGGGGTCCCAATTGTTTGTTGTCTTAATTGATTATCCCACCCGTCAATTCCCCGAGGGGGAGCCTAATGATAAGGCCCCTTGATAAGGTCTGTATTAGTCAGCCAAAGGGGAGCTAATGCGAAATACCAGAAATGGGTTGGTTTTTATAAACGGTATTTATTTGGGGTAGAAGTCCACAGTTACCAGGCCATAAAGCGCAAGTTTCTTCTCTCACCAAAGTCCATTGCCACGTGTTGGAGCAAGACAGCTGCCGACGTTTGCCAGGGTTCAGGCTTCTTGGGTTCCTCTCTTCCCGGGGCTGCGTTTCTCTCCGGGCTTAGCTCCTCTGATTCCTCCTCAAGATCAGCTGTAGACTATCAGGTGAACGGCTCGCTTCTCTTCTCCTGGGGCCTTCTCTCCAACATCAAAACTGCTTCTCAAAAACTGCTCCCTCTGTCCTTTGCCTTGCCTTTTATATTCGATTCCCCCACCCACCAAGGGGTGGAGCTCAACGCCCTACTGACATGGCCCAGTCAACACCCTAATCATAACTTAATCATGCCCAGATTAACAGATCAGTTTACAAGCATGATCCAATTATATTTTTGGAATTCATAATTACATCAAATTGCCAAATGGCTACAAGGCCCCTTGAGGATATCTGGGGCTTTTCCTGGATCCAGGACAATCAAGGAAAATTCTCGTGGGTTCTTCCAGCCACTTTCTGGTCAAGTCTTTCTCTCAGAGGATTTCCAGGTAGAATTCCATGGCCATGTGTTTCACAGCTGTGGTTTTCTGCCAGGTCCCAGATTTGTCTTTTCATTCCCTATACTAGCCTGCCTCACTCCCTCTTTCCATCTTATGAGTTTTTGTTTTGTTTTAATTCATAAGTTAGTTGTGGAACAATACAGATTTGTTGCTTGTTCTGTTGTGTATCAGCAACATAATTGAAAGGTAACTCTAATCATGAATTGTCACAATGAATAGCTATTTCAAATGAGCAGTGAGCCTAAAAGTTAAGGGCCCCAAATTTAAAGTTGATATTTTGAAAGCACAGAGTAGGTCACGCTATAGATGTGCTGAAATGACTTACAACCAAGCAACAGAAACGGAGATTCAGCAGAAGAGGACAGCGGCGCCTTGCTGCTGCTTCCACCATGACTCCAGACATACTTGAAAAGAGCAGCCAGCTGCCGCAGCTAACAGCTGCTGAAGAGTGAGGAAATCTACCCCAGAGTAAGTTCTTCCATCACAACTTCTTCTCTCCTTGCCCCTTCAAGATTAATTACTCAAGCCACATGTTTCTTTTTTTCCACAAGACCTCCCTCCTAGTCATAGCTAAGTTAATGTCATTCCAGGTCAGTTTTTTCCTCCAAAACTACATGTATTTCCCTCTTAGCTAATTTTGTTCTCCCCTCTCTTTTTCACATTTTAATTCAATTACTTCAAGAACCTCTATCTCCCTTCACATCTTAGGAACATCCAAACAAGCCTAACTTCTTGAGCTTCCTGTAATTGTAGGTCTACTAAAAAGAAGAAACCCTTAAGTCTTGAAATAAAATAAGTTAAAAAGTGTCTTCAACATCTAAAAGCCATAAATATACCCAATATTTCTCATTAGAAATTCCATCTTCTCTTTTTCCAGGCCCATTATTCAAATAAATGAACGCAATTCTTCAAATAAATGAGGCTATAATTCTTCATCAATACTTACACATTTTGGTATTTTAGTTGCTAGAATAGTTTACTGATTTTTAAGTACTATTTGTCTTTGTAGCTCCAGTATTTCTGTTACGTTGCTGTTTAGCCAGTTTTTGTGTCCTAAATGAGGTACTAAACCACCATTCACAATATTTATACGTAGGTACTGGGTATTAAATTTCAAATGACCTGCCTCCAATTACATTTTTTGGAGCATAATCCATTTTGTATGAGAGTTGTTACTCAGATACAAGCTCAAAGCAGATTTTTTAAAACTCCATAGCTCATTTGATAGAGTGCAAGTCATATAGCTTGTTTTTCTTATTTTAGGAATCTGTATGTGATTGTTAAATACTTCAACTGTTAGGTGTTTTTTTTGTTTTTGTTTTTTTAACTCCGTGAGGTCTGCAGTGAGCATTAGGAACATATGGTCATTGACATGAACCTATATGGTGGCTCACAGCTAACACAGTTTCTGATGCTGTTGTTAGATCCAAGTAGCTTCTGATGGTTAGGATTTAATGAGAATAAGCCAATTCTTTAACAGTCTTTCCACCAACTAGTATGCTCCCACAAAAGCTCCTCTGAGCAAATTTAGTCAGATATTCAAACCCAACAGTAACAAAAGAGTCTTTTAATAAGTTGTGCCAACTTTAGATGACGTCTCCACCCTCTGTCCTTTTATGCACTCTGACAAACGCTTTTGCAAAAGGTTCTTTTGAGTCAGGTGCATAATATTCTATTGGCAGGCTTTAGCTAACTCTACAGTTGAGATAAAAGGTAACAGAATCCCCGCCAAGCAGCTACAAGCAGGCCTGGATGAAATCTCAAGGCCAAGACTCTATTCTGAATAGGGTAATCCTATCAACAGATTTTTTTTTTTTACCAGGAGGTCCCAGGGAGCGAACCGGGGTCCCTCCACATGGCAGACAGACTTGAGCCAAATCCACTCCCCCATCAAAAGATTTTTATAGGGTGTTCATGCAAGGCCAGAAGGGCCTTACAACCCATCTAGCCAATCCATGATCTTGGAGTCACTCATTTCACCAATTTAAAAACCATGTGCTAACATACATTATACTAATTGAAGTTGCTCATTGATAAAGAGAGTTGAATCCTTATAATAGCACCCTGATCTGTTGGCTTCTGATTAGTCTTTCAAAGGCTAACTTAAGAGTATGGATTGCCAATTAGGGTGCTTCAAATGTTAACTAACTAGAATTAGATTAATAGGCGTGCACATATACATAACAATAAATTAGAGATAAGCTAAAACTCTTGAAAATTCCAAACTCCAAACCATTAAAATGCTATAAGCTCTTGTCTTTGCACATAATGGATCTTACTTAGATCCATGTATGAGGTATGGATATAGTAAACAAGATGTAAAAGCCTACCCCTAGGAAACTAGCAAAAGACTTTGCTGTCATTTTGTAGTAGGGAAATGCTGAAGGTTTTAAATAAGGAGAAATTTTAAAACGCTTAAGTAACTCTGGAAGGGGATAGAAAAAGGGGCCAGGGATTTTGGGCCCTAGCAAGCATAGAAAAAGAGGAAAACTTAATTTAAGTTAGTCCAAAAATAAGAAAAATGTATGATTAAATGGCCTATTTCTCTGCCATGTGATATTCTTTTAAATAGGAATGTGGCCTGTCCATTAAGAAAATCAAATATATAGAAGAATAACTATACATAACACAATTCAGACTGACCAACTTGTTTTTATTTTGCCAATAGGAATTTTAATACTAGTTTTCAAGATGCGAATTTAAGAATGAGTTATACATATTGTGAAAAATCTTGATTTTTATGAACAATAAAAAAAAATATTAAAAAAAAAAAAAAAAAGGAATCATATAGTAAATAGTGTTTGGAACCTGGCTTTTTCACTTACTAGAACTCATTTAAGATTCATATGTGTTGTGTATATATCTATTTCCTTCCTTTATATTGCCTAGTGGAATTCCTTGATCATGATGTGTCACAGTTTCTTTATCCATTTACTTTGAAGGATGTTGGGGTTATTTGGAATTTTGGTTGATTATGATTAAAGTCACTAAAAACAGTGGTAAAAAGTTTTTTCCTTGAACATAGGTTTTAATATCAGTAAAGTAAATTCATAGTTCTTGAATCGCTAGGTTATATGGTAAGCATATTTTTTACTTTTCAAGAGAACACAGTTTTTTATAAATGGATCTGTAATATCTTGAAGTATATTGCCATTAATGTGTATGATATTACCATTTGTTCTGTATCTTCTCCATTACTGGGTATTGTTCATTTGATTTTTTAAAATTTCACTATTTTAACAGATTTTTAGTGTTTTCTCATTGTACTTTTAGTTTACATAAACTGAAGTCTGACGATGTTGAGCATCCTTTCACATCCTTATTTTCTCTAAACTTATGTGTGTATGCAAACATCTTGCCTTTTTTAAAATGAGGTTCTGGTTTTCATATTTGTGAATTTTTTAATGCTTTATTTTATGCACATAAATTTTATTGAATGTAAAATTTGCCAATATTTTTTATCAATCTGGGACTTGTCTTTTTATTGTTTTAACATTGTCTTTCTAAGAGTGGAAAGCATATTTTGATGCATGCAAAGTTTATAGTTTGTTCTATTATGGTCATGCTTTTGATGTTTTATTAAAGAAATAATCACCAAATGTAAAAAAAAAAAAAAAAAGAATGAGTTATACAATTAAGGTAAAATGCCAGCAGGAGTCATTAGTGTCTATATTAAGATCACATGACCCAAAAGATTCAGTTTATGTTGGTGTGATTTAGCTGAACTAGAACAAACATGGTTTAATTTTTCAGTTATTAAAAAAGTATTTGATTAATAAATTATTCAGTTATTTAAAATAACAACAATTAACATGCATTAAAATACACTAGAAATATTTAATCATTAATAATTATTTTAAATAAGACTAGTAAAGAATTTAGTACTGTTCTCATTTACCAGGCTACTATGAAAAATATCACACAATGGGTTGGCTTAAACAATGGGGAATTTTTTTGGCTCACAGTTTCAGAAGCCAGAAGTCCAAGTCAAGGCATTGTCTAGAAGGGTTGCTTCTTTCCAGCTCAGCAGTATTCTGGCTGGCAGGCAATCCTTGGGCTCCTTGGGCTTCTGGGTTACACTGACTTCCTGTTTCCCTCTCCTTCCGGTTCCGGCTCCTCCCAGGTTCCAACTGCTCCCAGACTTTGCTCCTCTCTTATTCCTGCTCCTCCAGGGTTCTAGCTCCTCCTAGGGCTTTCTCCTGCTTATAAGGGATTCCAGCCATCTAGAGTAAGGCCCACCCTCATTCAATTGGGCCACACCCTAACTAAAAATTTTTTTTAAATATATTTTAAAAAATTTTTAAAGATACTTAAATTACATAAATGTTATACAAAAATATAGGGATTCCCATATGCCCCGCTCCCTGTACCTCCCACACCCTCCCATATAAACAACATCCTTCATTAGTGTAGCACATTCATTGCAATTGATAAATGCGTCCTGGGGCATTGCCACTGAGCATGGACCATATTAACTAAAATTAACATCTTCAAAAGGTCCTATTTGCAATGGATTCACACCCACAGGAATATGGATTAAGAACATGTCCAAATTGGGGTACCTTTTTGTCAGTAGTACAGTCTGGGAGCTGGACAGGAAGAGCATCATTTTTTAAAAATGTGGTGCTATTTGCCATATTATCTCCCATTTATCATACTATTTACCAAATAATCTGTTTATGAATCAGGCACTATTCGTGCTTCCAAAGAATGGAAAACATCTACTATCACCCATTTGTCAAATGCTCTCTACATCACTGCCAAGGTTTGTCCAGCCTAAACTTGAACCTCCCCAATAATGACAGGAACCTCAATTCTACCCAGGCCTCCAGTTTCATCTTTATGAGGTTTGACCATGCTAGGGTCCATTCTAGCATGGAGGGTCTCTGACCTTGGAGTACTGTCCTTGGCTCTCGGACCCAGCATTAAACAAATTACACAGATATCTTTGCCATCATAGGACTTACATCCTAATTGGGGACATCAGACAATAAAGAGTTTTTGTGAAATGTGTAGTCTAGACAGAAAGAGCTATGATCTTCAAAGAAAAACAAAACAGGGGAGAATAGGGAGAGCTGTGAGGTTGAGTAATTTCCTGAAGGAAGTGAAACGATAAGTGTGTGTGGGGGGGGATAACAGACAACGCAATGACCCTAAAGAGGAAATGTTCCTGGAGTATTAAAGGAACTCGATGCCTGTGTGTCCAGAAGTGCAAGTGAGGAGGGAAGACTAGGAAATGAGGCAACAGGGTGGGTTGGGGGCAAAGCAGGGAAAGACGGGCCATGTTATGCTCAGTCTCCCAGAATTTGCTATGTGTGCGGAAAGGAGATGGGGCCCAGACCAAACAGATCTACTCCAACGACAGACATTCAGGTCATCAAAACTGCCATCATGTACCCAGAATTTTTTCTTCCTCAGGCTCAAGAAATACCCCTAATTCTTTCCCTTGCTCGTCATGTCACCTGGCTTTGAAGCCCTTCACACTCCAGCTCACTCTCCTTTGAATGTGATCAGATGATTCAGATTCTCTTCTGAATGTGATTCTTTTCATAGGGACATATAACTGGAAGAACAATTAGTTTACAAAGAGCGGTGTTTACATCTGAGCAATAAGGTACACCCACGGGCCCTCAGTAGCCCCCAAGGTAACACTTGTTCTGAATTGTAATGACAGCTATTTACTTGTGGGTCTCTCCCATTAGAAGGGGAGCTTCCTTTGGGCAGAGATTTGATGCTGTCCACAGTTGTAACCCAGAACCTAGCAGAACGTTGCACTTGGAAGGCACTCATGGAATATTTATAGACAATAAACCTGAGGCCTACAAAGGTAAAGCAACTTGCTCAAAGTCCCTAATTTGGAGAGAAGAACTAGGATATGAACCCAAGCACACAGCCTGCCTTGATGGACTGCCCAGACCATCGTGTGCCTCATCCCGCTGAAATGATAACTATCTTATCACCTTGTCTGTCTTCTACATTAGACTCAACTTCCTCTAGACAAAGAGTAGGTTATGTTCATTACTGCAATCCTAGTATCTAGCAGAGTGCTTGGCAAAGTAGGAGCTCAATTGTTGAAGAGATGGAAGCTTGAGAAGTTTTTGTTAGTTTTTATTTCTTGTTGAATTCATCTAGCAGTGGCCATGACTGATGGCTTTGAAAGAAAAACTGAATTTCACATCTATTGATCAGCATTAAAACAGATGAGACACATTCAGTATGCCATTCAGGTGGGACATACTTACCCTCCACTCCCTACAAACACAGACACACAGCCCACCACCCAGGGCTTCTCTGGGTCTATGAGAGCAAGGCTGCAGGCTTCAATCTCTGAAGGATCAGCTTGTTCCAAGGTCATTAGGTGAATTAGAGGCTATGACTTGGTTCAAATTAAGCCTCAAAGAGGAAAAATATCTCAAGGTACACATCTTTGATGGAGATGGACAGAATCAGTGAAGGAGTAAAGTCATTTTTATTTTTGAAGGACAGACCATGGATTTTTGGTTGATCTCATAACTCCAAGCAATAAAGTCATGTGACAAAGTAGAAAAAATACAGATCTTGGAGTCAGAGAGATTAACTTTAAACACTGGCTCATCCACTTATTGCCGTGTGAGCTTGGGAAAGTCTTTTTAAATCTTACATACTTCTGTTTCCTTGTTCAAAAAACAGGGATAAAATCCTTTTCCTTTGTCTTGGTTTCCAAGGGCTACTATAACAAAGTACCACAAACTGGTGGCCAAATCAATGGAAATTTATTGTCTCACAGTTCTGGAAGCTAGTAGTTCAAAATCAAGGTGTTGGCAGGACCGTGTTCTCTCTGAAATCTGTAGGGGAGAGTCCTTCCTCACCTCTTTCAGTTTCTGATGTTTGTTGACAATCCTTGGTGTTCCTTGGCCTGTAGGTGCATCTCTCCAATCTCTGCCTCACTCTTCCCCTGGCCTTCTCCTCCTGTGTTTCTCCATCTCTTTTTGTAAGGAGACAAGTCATATTGGATTAGGGCCCATGCTAATTCAGCATAACCACATTTTAATTTGATTACATTTGCAAAGACCCTATTTCCAAATAAGGTTGCTTTCCTCTTACAGAGGATTAGGGAACCTGGGGATTAGAACTTCAGCATAACTCTTTACATAAAACCCTTCTTGCCTCTCACGGTTACTATAAGAATTTGATGAAGTAACGCATACATCATCGACATGTTGAACAAGCCTGTCTGGAGGGGTGTAGTCAGAATATAACTTTATTTTTGTTTCCTACTACACATTTGAGCATATTCAATGGGGTTGGTTCTATCAATGGATGAAAACTTCATTGGTTCTAAGACATTTCTGCCCACTTTAAGTCAATAATAGAGTGTCTTAGGGACAGTGTGCACCTGGGGCAGGCTTCTAGGGAGTGTGACTGTTCATCTTGACATAGTGTATTATATCAGTGGGTGGAGACCCACATAATGAGCGGGAAGGTGCTGGACTCCCATCCTGGGGAGGCCCACTATGTTCGCAAATAGAGGGGTGGGTGTATCTCGAGAGCATGGGCGGTGCCCAATATGGGAGGATAGACCAGTGTCTCAAACCCTCATGTTGTTGCAAGTAAGTATGAATCTGGTCCTGCAAAGAGTGAAGCCTGGTGGTTGCCATGGGTCCCAAGGGGGAGAAATAAAATAGATGGAACAGGCGGCATTTTGAGGGCAATGGAAGTGTTCTACATGATCTTGCAATGATGGATGCAGGCCATGTTAAGTTCCATCAAAATTTATAAAAGTGTATGGTCCAAAATGTAAAGTATAATGTAAACCATTGACCATGGTTGGTAGCTATGTTTTAATATTTGTACATCACTTGTAACAAATGTACCATCCACATATAAAATGTTATTAATAGGAGAAGGGGGAAGGGGTATGTTGGATATATGGTAGTCCCTTATACTCTATACCTGACTTTGCTGTGACCTAAAACCTCTTTGAAGACAAAATGAAAAAAGTAAGACACTGGGGGAATAAATGGAAGAAAATGTCACTGTATATACAGGACAACAGATCTTACAGTGATGAAAAGTAAAATGTCAAAAAAAATTTTTTAAATATTTTTTCATTTTTTATTATCCCAAATTTTTTAATTTTTTAATGTTTTTGTATTTTATTTCTTATTTTTAAAACTTTCATTATTATTTCATTTTCTTATTAATTGTATTTGGCTATTTTATTGGCTTCATTTTTGAAGAAGTTTTGGATCACAGAAGGGTTACAACTGTGGCAGGGGAGGACCATTTGTATGGGGTGTCAGTGATGGGGGATATATGGGAGGAGGTTCACCTGGGCATCCATATAAGATATATAAATGTGTTCAAATGTTCATGGGGTATTGTCATGGTATGTTGAGATTCACACAATAACTGAAAGAATATTGAATTCCCATCCTGGGGAGCTCTGCCACATTCTCTAATGGAACAGCAAGAATCCCCCAAGTACAGAGGCAATGGCTAGTGAAGGAGGATGGACCATTGACGGGCCCTTGATATTGATGACTGTGCTTATGAAACTTTACTCTTGAAATTGAAACTTAGCCTAGTATTATAGGGTGCCTAAGTGTTACTTCTGAGAGCCTCCTTGTTGCTTAAATGTGGCCTCTCTCTAAGCTGAACTCAGCATATAAATGCAGTAACTTCCCCCCAACATGGGACATGACTCCCAGGGATGAGCCTCTCTGGCAATGAGGGATTACTACCAAGCACCAACTAGCAATGCAACTGGAAAAAGACCTTGACCAAAAGGGGGAAAGGGTAAAGACAAATGAGTTTATATGGCTAAAAGACTTCAAAGTGTGTGAGGAGGTCATCCCAGAGGCAGTGCTTATATATGTCTTACCAGGATCTCATTGACTGCCAAATTAGACACTAGCCCAAATAGTGGGGCTCCTTAGGGCTCTGGAGACACCCAGGCACTATGGTCAGGGCAGATAGCTCATGAGTTTGGTACTTTGCCAGTGGCCCCTACTTTGGAGTTTGTGCTCCCCAGTGTGACAGAATTAGAAACAGTTGTGCTTTCCCTACATATGGCTCTTTTGTCCCTTCTATTTGAACCTATAGTTGGTGCTGGAGTTGATAGGTATATAGTCAAGAGACTTGAATCTTTGGGCTGTCCATGTGCTAACTAGGCCCTGAGCTTCAACGGAGTTGCAACGTCTTCTCTCCAGTTCATTGGACTCACCCAGGACAACTAACAATGAAGTGATGACAGACAACCACCATACCAAGGAACAGAGAGAGCCAACAACTGCAAGCAAGAGAGTCCCATCCATCGGCCCTATGGGATTACAGCCCCCCTCTCAATTAGCGGTGGAATGGACATCACCATCCCAGAATCCTCAGGATTGGGGAATGAACTATGGACTAGAGCGGACTTACTGGTATTTTACTTATTGTAAAATAAGTATTGACTTACTGTGATTCCAGCAATGGAAGAACTTATATCATTGATGTGGAGGCAGTGGCCACTGGAGGTTCTGAGGTCAGGGAGAGGGAAAACAGGTGAAATAAGGGGGCATATGTGGGACTTGAGAATTGTCCTGAATGACATTGCAACGACAGATACAGGCCATAACCTACAGAATTGTGTGGGAGAGAGTGTAAACTACAATGTAAACTATAATCCATGCTTAGTGGCAATGCTCCAAAATGTGTTCATCAATTGCAATGAATGTACCACACTAAAAACAAACAAACAAACAAACAAAAACATGTCAATTTAAAAACAGAAGCTTCAAACTTCATATAAAGGTAAAACTCTCCATCCCCACAGCAGTATGGTAGGCTACCAGTACAGAAAGATGTGTGTCCTCTTTTCTCTTTCTACCCTTCCTCCTCCCCAATACCTAGCTACTCTTCAGTCTAGAAGAATTGAGGGGAAGGAGGAGAGGTAAGGGAAACAGAGAACTTTTTACGTGACTGGTACCTTTCAACTGGCCTCAGGCATCAGGGACTGACTGAGGTTTAAAGGTTGACACTGTCTCCTTGGCACTTCTATGGGTTCTGCAGAGTTCCGACCTGGGAACTTTTACCAGGACTTCTGGTGATGCATGATATATTTTCCTGGGCTAGAAGTATCCCTTCAGCCCCTTGATTTCAGCAGACCACTCCCCACAGACACTCCCCATCATGCCTCTAAGTCACCCTCTTGGTCAGGGTTTAAAAGGGCTGCATGCAGTCTCTCCCTTCTAGCTTACAGGAAATACTCATGTGTTCTTTGCCCCCAATAAACTCTGTGAGTGTAGGTGGCCCAATGCAGTCACCTCCGCTTTGCTGCAGCTTTCTGAACAGCTAGCCAGCCTGACCCTCTCTTGCAGGTTTTCCAGCTGAGAGAACCAGACACTGGTCCACTTTCACCATAGCTATAGGAGCCAAACATCAAGCTTTCTGAGTGGTCCTGTTGAAGCACTTCCTTTGACTTGATGTAAAAAGTAGAACACCCCCTTCCTTTCCCTTAGTAAGGGAGGAGGATGGAGACTCATGACATATAGCAGCTCTTTCCAGAAATTATCTTCACAAATACTCCAGGCATTTCTGTCTTCCAGCTCACTTTGATATTTAAAATCCAGGTGCAAATCCAGGTTTTAACGGGTTGGAAGTTTATACAATTTTTGAGGGATGTGCCCCCTTTTACAAAAAAATGTACACATCTATGAATACAAAAATAGACACTACATGAATATATTTTTTTAAGGATTTATTTATTTACTTTCATCCATTTTTAACCCTCCCTCCCCCTTTTGCTGTTTTTGTGTCCATTCGCTGGGCAACTCTCTGTGTCCATTTCCTGCCGTCTCTTCTCATCCTTCTCCTCCTATCTTCACTGGGATTCGATACTCGGAACCTCCGATGTGGGAGACAAGCGTTCTACCACCTACGCCACCTTAGTTCCTGATTTTTCAGCGCATCTCGTCTTGTCTCTCCCTTGTGTCACTCTACTGTTACGTCATCATCTTGCTGTGTGGTTAGCGGGGCCTGACAGCGCACCTGTGCACGGGACCTAGTGGTTCACTCATGCGCGGGGCCTGTGGGGCTCACCCACTTGCGGGGCCTGACAGCGCACCTGCGCACATGGCCTGGTGGCCCAAGTGCCTTCTATATTTTTCTCTTTTTTATTTTTACCAGGAGGTCCTGGGGATCGATCCCAGATCCCTCCACTTGGGAGACGGACGCCCAACTATTTGAGCCATATCCGTCCCCCTGCTATATCTCTTAAGTTTGACCAAAGATACCTAGAGTTACAGTCTTTCCCCATACAGCATGGTCATATAATAAATCAGCCTTAATTTATCACCAGCTTTCTAAAAACCAGACCTAGGGAGAAAAACTAGGTCTGGGGACACATGCATGGTTTCTAATATAGCGAATGTTCAGCCTATCCTTGCTATCACAAAATCAGGACAGCGAGACTATTCACATCATGAATATTTATTTCAATTAAAAATACAATTTTTTAAAAGTTGACAAATACTACAAATATTATAAATTCATAAAAGTAATATTGCTATTAACTGCCTGCAAATCCTTTCTAATACTTTTTCCTACATTTACCTGTAATCTCTTGGTCCCTTCTACGTGACAGCAACTTTGTAATGCTTTCAATAGTCTAAAAAGTAAGATAATCCAGACTTTTCTCTAGCAGGTTTGTCTGCAATTTATTTTATTATTGGTAGGTTAAATAAATTTCTTTCAACCTCACAACATATCATTGATAATGTCACAAAATTTTTTAGGATTGTTGTCAAAATTGGGAAAGTCTCTAAAAAATTTCTTTCATACAAGAACTGGAAGATTTGGAAGAAATTTCCACTGACCAGCCTCTGGATCCATCATTTCCCAACTCCCTTTCTGCTCCATTCCCACATGCTTCCATGCTGGGATCTGTCATCTTGGCCCTGTACTTTTCTGTGGTGAGGCCGGGTGACGTGGTCCTAGGGGAAGGTGGAGTGTTTATGGAAGCTTTGCCTACACCAGGATTGTTAGCAAAATGTAAACTATAGCATAAATGTGACCTCAAACCACATAATTATAATTCATCCCAAACTAAGTACATCCACAAATCAACTTTCCCTTAATTCAGTGATTCTCAGTGGAAGTGAGAACTGGAGGATGGAGACTACACCTGGCATCTAGTAGGTAGAGTCCAGGGATGCTGCTAAACATCCTACAATGCACAGAACATCCCCCACAACACAGAATTATCTGGATCAAAATGTCAATGGAGCCAAGGATGAGAAACCCTACTAGCTGGATCCTGCTATCTGAATCTCCAAAAAATGTCCCCAACCACTCTAGCAGCCCTGGGTACAGGGGGAAGGGTGATAGAGGGAAACAGTGGAGTGGAGACTGTGGTCCCAAAGCATTGCAGCTAAAAGCGCTCACTGTTGAAAATGCACAATAATATATGATCAAATAAACACATTTCCAGGGCACTGGAAGAGGCCCTGCAATTGAGGGGCCCTTTACACCAGTATCTGTGTCTTCCCACCTCAGCCCACGATGTGGGAGAAGGCCCAGATTAGCATCCTGTTACACAATGATGAGAACAAACATTTTTTAGTGTTTTTTTTTTATGACAGACTAGCATATTATCTCCATTTTGTAAACTCTGAAGCAAAGGCCACTGGACATTGGAAGGCTGGGAACTGGCCTGGAGGTGTGATTTGTTGATTTTCACAGAATTTTAAATGAATGAATTAATTTCTGACATTTACAAATTATGATATTTCACATAGAACCCCAGATTCTAGGCTTTGATTGAAAAGTCCAGCACTAGTTTCTCATTCCCACCTGGCCACAGATGGAGCTAATTTTAGCTGTCCCTTTTTCAGTTGGCCAGTCCCACATGCAGCCAGCCACCTATATTCCCTGCCTGCCCGTCTAGGTATTTCAGTCTACAAGCCCACCCAGTGTCATAGGTTAACTACAAAGTGCTGTGCAAATATTCAACAATATTACTGGTGTTTGTGCTTTAACTTTCCTTTCTAGCCTCTTCTGAATGCTAGATAAGAGCTCCCTTATTCATCATGGGTCATTGTTCTTTTCTTGGAGAATCACATGGTCCGTACTTTAATGGAAGCACATGACCCCTGCAATTTGTCACATGTTGGGCTACCTGCGAAAATGCAAAGTGCTGAAAAAAAAAAGTCTCCTCTGCTCTGTACAATGCAGCAGGGCCAACGTAAAGGTGGCAGGGCTTCAGGAGGCAATCTACACTCAATAGCTCCAGGAAATCCATTTAGCCATTTCTTGAAGAGGCCATGGTACACAATTCCAAATTGATTTCAAAACCCAAAAGGCCAATGAAATCATACAATACCATGAGCTGGAAAATTAGTGAGGAAAGTAAAACACAAGGAATAATATTGGCATCACAAAATGGCACTAAGTATCTGAAATTAAAATCAGAATTTAGTTCTCATTTGATATAGAAAGAATCCACCTACTGACAATCAGCAAAAAAAAATGGGAGTGGACTTCTTTCAAAGCCAGTCCTTTAGGTCACATCCACAAACCATTAGAGAAGCCAGCCAGGCAGCAACTAATGTGTTAGACATAGGCATCAAAGGAGGTAGAAGTGTTTGAACATTCTTTGTATACCAGAACCCTGGACTCTTTTCCTATTAGGCTTATTCCTAAGCATAAAATTTACTATTTTAGTTGGGAGGCATTAAATCCAGCTTTCCTATCTTTCACTGAAGGAAACAAGGACCAGATTACTTGGACACCACCCAAGGAGACAATTTCAGGTTCAAGAGGACTCAAGTCCTGAACCTGGCTCTCTGGTGACCACTCTCCCTCAAATGGCCTGGACGCAAATGCCACTAAAGGAAGTCGACAATTTGGCACATGGTTTCTTCTTTAGGGAGGCATCACCTGCGTATATCGCTCAGCTCCACTGGCATAAATATTTTCCAGATCTCCCATTTTAAGGAAGGAAGGGTCAGGCCCAGACTTGGGCAAGAGCCCAAAGACTGGAGCAGATGCTAAGTTCCAGGAAATCAGAGAGCTGAAGCAGGAAGTGCTCACCAAGATGATGGGAGTAGCTACGACCATACGAGTCAGCAGGGCAGGAAGCAGGCAGAAGCATCACCGTAGAGTGACAAAAAGGAAACCAAGATGAGAGTCAAATCCTGGGGAAACAGGGATGGCTGTTAGGGTAGAGAGCCAAGAATTTAATGCCAGGCCATAAAAGCAGGTAAAAATACAGACGAGAGGAGGAGATGCAATGATTCACTCAGCAAATATTTACTGAGCATCCGCCAGGTGTCAGATGCTGTCTCCATGCCAAGGATGAAATGGTTCAAAGCCCACCTTTAGCAATTACCTGGAATAATGACTCTCAGCTGAGGAGGGGGAGAGCACATACACACACACACACACACACAGACACTTTGCCACAAGGTTGTTTTTTATATAGCCCGGGGAAGAGGCAAGAGATGTATAGTTGTATAGTTTTTTTAAAAGCATATTCCAAATAATACTATACAATTCTACTGGAAACCAAATTTTTAAACCTATTGTTTTCAAAATATAAACTACCAAACAAAAATCTTTGGCATGTTCTTCTTGCCAAAAAAAAAAAAAAGAGAGAGAAATTTTGGTGAAGAATATTAGCAAGCATAATGCCGCTTACTTTTATAAACTGGCAGGGTTGGCGTGAAGGGATTTGATGACTTGCACTAAAGGAGCAGAATGGAGCAGATAAAAGGACATAAACCCAACTTACACATACTTCATCTCCCATCTTCCCGCCTCCCCACTCCACGTACATTCATACACTTCTACCGTATCCTTTGCACTCTACTTTAACTGACCAGTGTCTTTTATTTTTTTTTAAATTGCCTTTATTTTTTCATTTTTGGTGTACAGTTCTATGAGGCCCTCCCCCCGCCACCACCACTTGCTGTCTGTGTCCATTCGCTGGGTGATCTTCTGTGTCTGTTTCTTGCCTTCTCATCTTTCTCCTCCAGGCTTCACCGGGATTCGATCCTAGGGACCTCTGATGTGGGAGAGAGGGACCCTGTCACCTACGCCACCTCAGTTCCTGGTTTCTGGCACGCCTCACCTTGGCTCTTTCCTGCGTCTCTCTTGTTGCGTCATCATCCTGCTGCGTGGCTCGGTGGGCCTGGCTCGCCGCATCGGCCTGGCTCGCCTGCTTGCTTTTTTTTTATTATTAATTTTATCCAGGTCCTTCCATACGGTAGACGGATGCCCAACCACTTGAGCCACATCCACCTCCCTGACCAGAGTCTTTTATCCATTGCTGCATTCGGCAGGGCAGGCTGAGCACGTGTCAGACTCTGTGCTAGATACTGGGGATAGGGCACCTGCCCTCGTGTGTGTTACCGTCCACTGGAAGGGGAAAGCAATAAGGCAATTCTTGCACTAACCAATGGACATTACAGACTGGATAAGCAGCCAGAAAAGAAAGGCATGCAGCACTGTGAGAGCAGAGCTGAAGCAGACCGCCCTGCTCAGGGTGTCAGGAGAAAGAAGCAATCAAATGACTTGATGTCTTAGGTAAGAGACAGGTTCCTGTTTTCAGAGCCATAAGAACATCTTATTACTCTTCTCCCTCCCCTATTTTATCTCCTTATCAGACATGAAGGTAACAAGAACAGGGTGGAGGCCATTAAACTCGGTGTCAGAGTGATTGATAGAAGTGCCATAATCTTCTGAAAATGTTACCTGAATATCACTCACACGCTACGTGTGAGTCTCCCACAGTCCTTTAAGATTTCCATAAATCCTCCTTGTAAGAAAGAGTGCTTCTAATGCTCATGGCCCCACAGTTATTTGCAGCCTTTTGATTTTCACCAGGTGAAGTGCAGTCATTACTAATTAAGTCGACCAGCTCAGCTTCAATAAGTCAGTGGCCCCAGCAGTTTGGAAACAGACATATACTGCTCCCCCCCCTCCCCATCCTGGGTTCTGTCCATGACCCCAAGCCAAATTCTGGACACTTACTCATGCCCCTTTATGGGATTTTCCTTGGGGAAAAAATATGTTTGTTAATTCTAACCCGTTCCTCTTCAGATAAATGAGATGACAATTAGTTTCATCCTAAGACCCAGAAGCATTTACTTACCTCTGCTGAGTCAATCAATAAGCATTTCTTGAATACCTCCTATGAACCAGGCTCCCAGGTTGAGGAGAAGCTAGTATGGAGACAGAGATACAAATCAACAAACACAATAAACCAAGGAAAGCGGAAAACCAGAGGCAGAGACTAAATGGCTGAGGGAGGAGCAGGTGAGGGATTGGCCCATCGGGGAAGCACTGCGTGAGCTGCAGTGGAAGATGAATAGGAGCTTGCCGGCAGGTGGAGGGAGGAGGACGGGCAGGCAGAGTGCCTCAAGCAGAGGAAACAGCAAGTTCAAAGACAGAGCTGAGCAAGAGCCTAGCCCTTTTGTTCAGTCTGTCCTGCAAGTGCGAGGTGTGTATGTGTGTGTGTGGGGGGGGGGGCAGCTGTGGGAATGAGGATGGAAGCCTTGTAGCTTGGAATGCTATGTTAAGTTTCTGCTTCTCCTGGAAGCAAAAGGACTCTGAAGAATTTTAAGCAGAAATGATGCTGCGATCAGATTTGTGTTTCAGAAATATCACCCTGGTAACCAAGGGAAGGATAACCTGGGATGGAGAGTACTAGAAAGCAGTGAGATACCCTGGAAGGCCACGGCAACATGGGTTACCTCTGGTTTTATTACTCCCAGGGCCTCCCAGAGTATTTCCTCCACATCAGTCCCTGCTCCAGGAGCATGTTTTTAGCCTGAAATGGTTCTGTTTATTTGTGTTAATTTCAAACTTCTCTCCTGGGATCCAGCACTGGATATAAACATGGGTGAGGGGTGGGAAGAAGGCAAGTATGCACTCCAGATTCTTTTGCATACCTCCTTCACAACCCCCAGCACTGGAGGCAATCATTCCTGACCATCGATAATCCCTAATTTAGATTCCAAACCTTGTTTAGTCCTTAAATACTCTCTCACATAATCCAAAAGAAATTTGTAGTTAGAGACAGATGACATCTAAGCCACACACTTCATTTTACAGAGAAGGAAATAGAGGCCCAGGTAAGTGAAATGACTTGGCCCAGGTTATCTTGCTAGTGGCGGGGTCTAAATCATGCTTGCCCCAGTATAATGGCTTGTAATGATCAATTCTGAGTGTTTAAAAGCAATATGTTACTAATGATGGTGGTTAACCTGTGTTCTGAAATGTTGTCTTGAGTTAATGAAAAATGGATAAAGAGAGCTGGGAAAGAATTGCGCATAACCAGAACTCTGCCCTTGCTGGCAAGCAGTATAGTTAGCATCTGTATTATCAGGACACTCGGTCGAAAGTGACAGAAAGCCAAATAAAGTAATTTATTCACAAAGGGAAAATTATTGGAAAATTCATTTGAAAGCAGGAAGGGTTGAGCAGCAGCTGGTATCAGCATCCTTGGCCTCTCAGATTAGCTTCATGCTTTTGGCAGAGGTGAAATATGGATGAAATATGATGGTGGAGACTCTCACACTTCATATGTTACACTTTTGCCCAAAAAGAGGGACTGTGTTTTTCTTCCTTGGACAAGTCAAAATAATCCCAGAGGAGAAAAAAAAATTCTTGCCTTGGCTTGGGATACATTCCCCAAGTCTTTCAACCAAGTGAGCTGTTGTCACTAAAAGCCATGGTTGTAGTTGGGGAGGAGCAATCTTTCAAATAAAAGAGGAAGAGGAGGAGAAAGTCAGAAAATAAGCATCCTTTGCTTTTGGACCTACGGAGTGATCCTCTTACTCTTGCTGGGAACTGGGCTTAAAGGAAGATTTGTTTTGCTATTTATATACTTAGAAACTGAGAAATGTTTGCAAGAGAATGAAAGCAATTAAGTCTCTCTTCAGTAGGTTTTCTGATGTAGGAGCTAGACAATCAGCTTGGTTGGATTGGAGGCTGTCGGCAACACATTAACTTTTAACAAGTTTAAATGTAGCAAATTTCTATCTAATCCAGAGTTTGTACCAACTCTTTTAGGCCAACTGCTGCAAATTGGGGTTCATTTCTGGGTTAACTGTCTTGGCCACATTTAGTCATGGGCAAATCTCAGATTAGAGAAGATGGACTTGGGCCCATTTATCTATGAGTAGGAGGACATGGCTAAGGGAGGATCCCTATCATCATTAATACCATCATCACCATCATCACTGCTGCTGAACTTCTACTGTATGCCAAGAACGCGTCCAGGCTTCTGGTACGCATCCCCTTTTAAGGGAGGTACCCACTCTAGAAGGTAGAAACTATTGCTATCACTTTGTTTCAGGTGAGAAAGATGAGATTCCCAGAGGTAGTATAAATTACCCAAAGTCATAGAGATGCTAAGTAGAGGAGCTTGGACTGAAATCCAAGTCTTCCTGATTTGAAGTGTTGCGTTCTCAACTAGGATGCTGCACATATTCTAAAGGATCTGAATCCTGCAACTGTCCAACTTCTGGATAAAAAAAATCAGATTATAACAAAGTGAGAGCATTGGACTGGGAGTTTGAAGTTCTGTGTTGCAGTCCAGTCCCATTAATAAATAATTGTTTGGCAATGGAGAGGTCACTTACCCTCTGGACTTCAGTTTACCCATCTGTAATGTCAAAGGGTTTCACCGACTGATTCTGTGACATTGTAATTTTAAGGACTACGATTCGTAATAGGTTTCTTCAAAGCAAAAGAGAGAGAGTGGACTCAGTTCCTTATCTGCAAAGTGAAAAGATTTGTATCCCAGAGCTTTATTAAGAGAGCACAAAACCTGTCTGATAAGTTTTATAACAATAGACCAGTTAGGTTAATAATCAAAGCTTGTGCTTAATCTTCTCCCAAGTCAAGCAAGAGCTGCTACCTCACACACCCCAACCATGAGCAGGTGCATTCGATTCCCTGGGGTGCCACAAGCCCACAGACCTTAGGCTTCAGAAAGATAAGCAATGCTTACTTTTATAATACATGCTTTGCTCCATGGAAAGATCCACTAAATGGACCCTTTAAATAGCAATCTGTTTTAGAGCATTTAAAAGTAATTCAATTCACTTCTTCAGAAACACTTTTACCATACCAAGAAAGGTCCACCTTTATGTGCAACCAGAGTTTTGAATACTTACCAGTCTAATGGAAGCAGGGACATTTTATGCTCATTATGGAAAATTAATAATTTTGTTGATTTAAAACATATTTATTGCTGGCTTATTTATTGTAATGCCCTGGGCTAGGTACTGAGAAAACAAGTGTGAGCAAGATTGGTATGGCAAATTTCCTCACAGATTTTCTAAGTCCATTGGTCAGTAGATAATTTTTAAGGTAATTAACTTTAAATAGACTAAATGCTATGAAAGGCAAAGTACAGGTTTCATGGGTACGCCTAGCACAAGCATGTCATGGGAGACTTCCTGGAGGAAGTGATATTCTCACGAAGACCTGAGGAATCAGTAGGAAATAGGTGATGGCAGATGAGTGGATAGGAGGGGGATACTGTTTCAAGGAAAAGAGAAAGCAAGTATGAAGATCCAGAGATAACAAAGAGAACACTATAGTTACGGAGCTTATAAAAACTGTGAGGAGGATACCCAAAAATCGAGGCTGTTCAGGTGGGTAGAGACCATCTCAAGAACTGGAAAGCCTTTTGAAGACTCCAGCCTATGCAACCTTGGCCAAGCCACTTCACTTCTCTGCGTCTCAAGTTCCTAATCTAAAACCTAAGGAGTTTAGAATAGGCAATATCTAAGGTCCCTTCCAACTATATAATTTAAAGGCAGGAAATAAGATATGGGACATAAGTTCTCTGGGACCTCAGCTGAAGCATAAAGAGATCAAGTTGGGGGTGCACGTATTTGTTTATTCAATATTTACTTAATATTTATGTGCCAGCTACAAAATTAGGGAATCTGTGTTAGATATTGCAGAGGTGGCCACTACACAAATCATTACAAAGATAATGTGGTCAAATATTATGAAGTTTTGTGAAGAAAAATAATG
>JAQZBX010002056.1:65413-75810 GCA_029593785.1 Cabassous unicinctus
TTTTTACTTCCAGACCCCGGAGTAAGCGTTTCCGGCTGTTCACACCGCCAGCCCGTCGGTCCTCGGTTGTTTGATTTTGTGCACTACTGGACCGAAAGGGTGACGGCGCCGCTAGGGTGAAGCTCGTGAGATTTTTGATGAAATTGAGTCATGAAACTGTAACCACTGAATTGAAGAACGGAGCTTAGGTCCATGGAACCGTCACAGGTGTGGACGTCAGCAGGAGTACAAGGCTTAGCGCTGTGAAAATGACCCTGAAGAACAGAGAAGCTGTACAGCGGGGAACACTGAGTATTAGAGGAAATAATATTCCTTATTTTATTCTGCCAGGCAGCTTGCCACTGGATAACTACTTGGAAATGTTGAACCCAAGGTGAAATCCAAGAAAAGGGAAGCTGTTGCAGGAAGAGGAAGAGGCCGAGGTAGAGAAAGGGGTCCTAGGTGATAATGTCTCTCAAGATCAGCATTTCAAAGTGATAAGTGATTTGGGCAATTTTAGTACAGGTTTTGTTTGTTTATGTCAGTTTTTAATAAACATAAAGGACGGGCGGAGAATGATAATAAAGGAAATAAGAAAAACCCACTAGTTTTATCAGGCAGTATGATAATTTAAGTAGAAAATCTCAAAATATTTTCCAACCATTGAAATTAATATGAAAGTTTGTCAAAGGGAATGGAAAAAATTTCAATGTAAAAAAATTGTAATGTGATATAATTTTTACTTTAAATTGAAAGTTTAAAATGTACTTAAAATATCATTTTTAGTACATGAGATCTGCAAGATCTTTAAGGAAAAAATTACACAAATTTCAAGATCCTTTAAAAAAGTCTAAATTGAATGATAATCATCATATTTATGAATAGAGGAGCCCAATATTATAGCAATGCCGATCCTCCCCAAATTGATACATAGATTAAATGCAATTCCAATGAAAATCACAAAGAGCTATTTAAAAAATTTGGCTAGCTGTTTCTAACAAATATTTGTAAAAGCAACATTTTGAGAACAGCCAAGACCAAAATGATTCATAAGATCATTATATATAGATTATATAGAGATTATGATAAATCTATAGCAATTAAAACAGTATCATATTTGCCTAGTAAAAGGTAAAAGCAATCAATGAAAAAAATAGAGATTTCAGAAAGAGACCCAAGACCATTTTAACACTTGAATATGATAAATTAGTGGGGAAAGAATGGACCATACAATACATGTTACTAGGGAAATGAAAAAAAGAAAGAAATTATATCCTTATGTCACATCTCACTCCAAACAAGTACATGTGGATTAACAATCTAAATGCAAGGAAGTCAAACCTAACATATTAATACAAAAATATATACTAACCTCTTCATGACAAGAGGAATTCAAATGCCTAGATTTTTAATGATTTTACACTTGACTACATTAAAAATTTTAATTTCTGCTTAACAAAAGACATCATAGTTTTAAAAAACCAAGCCTCATGCAAGCTCTACATTTATTTAAGAAACTATTATTAAGAATATGTAAGTAATTCTTACCAACAATCGAAAGGAGGCAAATGACCAAAAAGAAAAATGGGCAAAATATATAAACAACCAAATCACAGAAGGGGAAGCCTAAGTGTTCCAAAAACATACAAAATGATGATAAGCTTCTCTAATAAATAGTAAAACAAAAATTACAACTGAGATCAGATTCAAAGAAAGCATAAAAGGAAGGAAGGGAGAAAGAAAAAAGGGAAGGAAAGGAGGAAGGGAGGGAGGGAACAAGGGAGGATGGAAGGGAAGAAGAGAGGAAGGGAAGAAGGAAAGAAGAGAAACAAATAAAATGAAAACAAGCCTGATAATACAAAGTGTTGGTAAGGATGTGCAGAAATGGGACTTCCCATAAACATCAGATGGGAATGTAAGTTGGTACAACCGTTTTGGAGAAGAGTTCGATGATATCTAGAAAGTAGAAGATGATATATAGCCTAGAGCAGGGGTTCTTAACCTTTTTTGTTCCACGGACCCCTTTGCCAGTCACGTTAAAACCAGGGACCCCTTACTAAGTCCACACTACACTGCGTATTATTTAATAAATATATCACACCCACACCAACACATCCCCACAAGAAGAATGTGTTTTTGAATTTCAATTCAAGCTCACAGACCCCTTGTTAAGAACCCCTGCCCTAGAGAAGCTCCCTGTATGTGGAATTAAGTATTCATGTATGAGAATGACAATACAGTGATATTCATGAGAGTGAAAAACTGGAAACAACCTAAATGTCCCCTAAGGAAAATGCATAAATAACTCATGTTATAGTCATAGAATGAATACTAGACAACAGTTAATATACTATACTATATTATATTAGTTAATATAAATATTCTACATGTGTCAGCATAGATAAATCTAAGCACCATAATGCTACACAACAAAAAAGCAAGTTGCATAAAGATACCATTCATATAAATTTTAATAAACTGCAAGATAGTACTAAATCTTTTCATAGTCACATATACAGTAAAAGCATAAAAACTTGCATGGGGATGATAAATACCAAAATCAAGAAAGTGATTACTTTAGGAGAGGTACGATGAAGAATAATGAAACACTTGAATTATATGCCAGAAATATTTCATAGTAATTTTTAAAAGAGAAGGAAGATGTGTTCAACTGCTGTGTTTAGTGCTTCTGAGAGGACAAATAAAATGAGGACCAAAATGTCTGTAGGATTCAGCAACATGGATGTCATTGGTGGCCTAAGAAGGAGGATTTTCATTCTTTTGTAGAGCTAATATACGTGTGCTATGTAGCAAATTACCCCAAAGTTAGCAGTTTCAAATAACACCCATTTATTATCTCAACAGTTTCTGAGGGTAAGTGTGGTAGATTGAATGAGGTATGCCTGAAAAAACATATTCTTAATTGTAATCCCATTTCTGTGGGTGTGAGCCCATTGTGAAAAGGACCTTTTTAGATGTTATTTTTAGTTGTGGTGTGACCAGCTAAATCAGAATGGGTCTTAATCTTACGACTAGAGGCCTTGTAAAGAGAAAGCCACAGAGTCCGAAGCCAGAAGTCAGCGGCCCCTCAGAAGGAAAAGGCGAGGCTTCAGCATGTCATGGGAAAGCTTAGAAACCCAAGGGCTACCAGCCGTCCAGCCTGCTACCAACCCCAGGAGAAAGCAAGCTTTCCAGCCTCCAAAACCGTGAGACATTATATTGCCATTGTTCAAGCCAAGCCACTGTGTGGTATTTGTCATATCAGCCTGGAAACTAAGACAGGAATGGTTTGGCTGGCTGGTTCTGGCTCGGAGTCTCACATGAGGTTACCATCAAGAGGTCAGCTGGGCCTGCAGTCCTCTCAAGGCTTGACTGGGACTGGAAGAGCTGCTTTCAACGTGGCTCACTCGCAAGCCTGGCAAGTTGGTTCTGATGGCTGGCAGGAGGCCGCTGTTCCTCACCTCGTGGGCATCTCCATAGGCTGCTGAGTGTGCTAATGCCCTGGCAGCTGCTTCCCCCAGAATGAGTGACCCAGAAGAGAACAGGCAAGGAGCTGTAATGTCCTTTACTACCCAGTCTCTGATGTCACACCGTCCCTTCTGCTCCAATCTGTTCATTAGAAGCAGGTTGCAAAGTCCAGCCCACAGTCAATGGGAGGGGAATTAGGCTCCGCCTCTTGAACGCAGGGGTAACAAAGAATTGATGGACAGATTTTAAAACCAACACAATATTTTACAATATTGTGCTATTTCTGTGCTTGTAAAGATACATATATGTATATGTGTATATATGTATATGTGTATAATGTTAGATATGGTCTCTGCTGGCCAGAACAGAATCTTATTTCACAATGAAGTCACACACATACAAGACATTTCACACCTGTGTTAGGGTTCTCCAGGGAAACAAAACTAACAGGGTCACTCTATCTATAACTCTATCAATCTATCATCTATCTATCTATCTATCTTTCTATCTATCTATCTATCATCTATCTCTCTATCTATCTATCTATCTATCTACCTACCTACCTACCTATCTATCAACATTTATTGTAGGAATTGGCTCATGTGACTGTGGGAATTGGCAAGCCAAAATCCACAGGAAAGGACACAAGATAGAAATTCTGATGAAGGTGAGGTTGAATTCTCCAGGAGAAGGTAGATGGCTTAAGTAGAGGCAGGAATTCTTCCGACTTCTCAAATCCTCAATTTTCCTTTTAAGTCCTGATTTAATAAGGACCCTCCCCTGGTTGCTGAGGGCAATCTCTTTGTTGGTTGTTGATGCAGTCAACTGTAGATGTAACCAACTAACTATAGATGCTAAACCATCTAAGAAATACTCTCACAGAAACAATCAGGCCATTTTGCTTGACCAGAAAACTGGACACCATAACCTAGCCAAGTTGACACATGAAATTAACCATCACAACATACAACACCTGAAAGAGCAGGGGCAAAGCAATCACACGGGTTGATCGCAAATAGTTCAGTGAAAGCAGATTGAAATGCCTTACTCTGAGTTGTCAAAAGGCCTTGCAGAGGAGACAAGAGCAGATGGGGATCCTAGCATACAAGTAGAACTATGAAGACATTCTAGGCAGGGGAGGTCAAAGAAACTATGCATTCAAAGCATGTTTTATTTAACTTTAGTATAGAAGACACCACATTGTATTAAAATAGTTACTTATAGAGATGTTTCCTAGATAGATTGGAAATTCACATACTACCGTCCAGGGTTTTTGTGTTCCCTCAGGGCCAGAACCATGTATTTTTCATTTCTGTGTCTTCTGGTGCTAAAACGCTGACTCACACATGGTAAGTCATTGATAATAATTGGTTGAATGAAATATGTGTTGAATGAGTAAATGAATGACTGAGTGAATGAATGTACCCTCTGCTACTAAAATGCTAGCCCAGACTGTTTGGGAGGAATGGAACAGGACAGAAATATTTGAAGTGTAAGACAGTGCAGTGCGTTGTTTTGCATAGATTTCTGGGTCTGTGTAAAGGCCAAAGCACAACTGGAATGCAGGCCAGCCTCCACCATCCCGGGGGGGTAGGTGTGGCGCTCCCTTGCCTCTTCCAGGCTTCTGAAGACAAAGGGTCCAAAGCCCTGATCAAGTGCCAACCTTCCATCTTGCCAGGCTCTCCGAGTCCAATCTACAGACAAGCAGACTGATTATCTGCCCCTGACCACTCCCCTTTCCCCAGAAATTGCAATCTTTTCCTCTTCCTCTGTCCCCTACCATAAACACCTGCACTGTTTGTCGACTTCTGGGACAAGCCTTCACTTTGGCCCAGACCTGCGTCTCTGGAAGTGTGATCTGCCAGATTATCAGAAAAACAACAGCAACAAAAAAGACACAATGGTAGTGGGAGACACTGGAAAAGCATCGTACATTTGGAAGCTGTGGAAATTCTTACAGTAAATAAATCTATTAACATTTTAAACTTTGCTTCTTAAACTTATTTAACCTCAGGATACTCTTTTATTGAATATCAATAATAATGAAAATAATGATGATGATGATGAAAACTGACTGCTCTCTCTATGTGGGGCACTATGCTAAGAGCTTTATGTGACTTAGCCATTAATCCTTTATGAGAACCTTATGGTGTGTGTGCTCTTACTATTCTCATTCATAGATGAGGAAATCCAGGCATGAAGAAAACTCAGGACACAAGGCTAGGAAATAGCTGAGAGAATTTGAATCCAGGTCTGCTTGGTTCCAGAGGCTATGATTTCACACCAAATAAACACTGTCTGTCCTAGCCTTTCTTCGAATGTCCCCTCCTTCTTCCCCACCTTGTCCCCTGAAATGCTTCCTATCATTTTAATCTTCTCCCCAGATTTTTCTGGCTCTTTGCCAGCTCTCACAAATATTCCACAAAGTGGTATGTCCTATCCAAGTGTGATTATGCAGTTGACAAGCCTAATTCAAGAAAATGTACATATATTGTACATCTTGCCAATTCAATACCTACACAGATATTGCTATTTAAGAATAGTTTTATGCTGTTTTCATAGAAAACAAGAAAGGCGTGTGCTGTGGACACAGTCAATGCTCCCATGCCCTGCCTCCCTGACTGCCTTGATTGTCTTCTTCAATGTTTTGCATTCCAGAAGGACTCCAATAAATACCGGTTGGCTAATTAATCTCCACTTTCACCATAATTAAAAGTAAGACAAAGGAAGTGGATGTGGCTCAAGTGATTGAGCTCCCGCCTACCACATGGGAGGTCCTGGGTTTGGTTCCTGGGGCCTCCTAAAGAAGACGAGCAAGACAGCAAGCTGATGCGACAGGCTGGTTGTGGCGAGCTGACACAACAAGATGACACAACAAGAGACACAAGGAGGAAAACATAATGAGAGACACAACAAAACAGAGAGCAGAGTTGGCTCAAGTGATTAGATGCCTCCCTCCTACATGGGAGGTCCCGGGTTCGGTTCTCAGTATCTCCTAAAAAAGGAAGATGAACACACAAAGAACAGACACAGCAAGCACAAACAATGAGGTGGGGGTGGGGAGAAATAAATAAATTAAATAAATCTTTAAAAATAAATAAGACAAGTCCCTGCTTGAGCAGCTCTTAGTTGATCAGGAATTCATGTGCACACATAAACATATATATGTACACACACAGACACTGATTACTATGTCTCAGTGTTAGAGGGGCAGTCAGAAAAATCTCCACATCCTTCTCCGTTAGCTCACAAGAAGCAATGGAAAGCCAAATGACCCTCGGTAGACGCATAGTTCTGAAGTGGCAGGTGGTAATGAGCTTACTAACTATTACCTAGTCATTCCTCTCTGGCTGTCTGGAAGAAAGCTCATGTCTTGCCTAGGGAACCCTCAGTGTTTCTCCTCCAGATAAAGATTATCAAGCTGGTAACCTGAAAGACCTCCAAATGACCTTGAGGTGTCTAGGCTAATAATGACATTCAATGTGAAATGTTAATATCCCTCCTTGAGTATGACCTTTTGACTGTGTTGAAGCCCTCACCAGCCTTCTCCACATGGCCCCTGCTTTCTCTGTTTTACTGTTATTGTTATTGGTATCATTCAGCCAGATTTTAGACTACCCTCTACCCGCTGACCCTACCTCCCCACCCCACTCTGCCGAAAGTCATTTATGTGCATCTTATGGCCTTGGGGATGATTAAAGGATGATTTCTAATCCCCTTAGTCATTTATCATTTTGTCTTGGATCATAAAAGTCGAGGGTAAGTTTCCAGGGAGATTTAATCAAGTGGCTGGAGTGGAATTTTACAAGAAATCTCTCCAGAGATAAGGTAGCAGATAGAGGCTGGGCTGAGTTAGACAGACCAGAGCTCCCATCATTTCCTGGCTATGTGATCCTGACCAAGCCCTTCACCTTTTCATTCACCCAGGTCCCTCCATCTGTCAAATGTCATGATTAACCAACTAATATTCACAAACACTCCAGACACAGACCCTGGGGCACCCAGCAGGTGCTCCATATGTGAGAGCTTACTTTCCTCCTCTCTCTTTAAGAGGCGCTCCGGGCACTGCCGTTGCAGGATTGACTTTCCCACATGGGGAGAGTTGGACACCTACAGAAGCACAGCAGGAAGGCCATGGGAGTTCCATGAGGGTTGATGACAGTGGGGCTTCCCAACATCTCTTGGGGGTGGGGGGGTGGCCACTGTGCATTGCAGGGTAGTTTATATACAGAAGGGGTGCAGTGAGGGTTTTTTAATTAGACAAGTTATAGATTACTAGTGTCCCAACACTCTTGTAGCCATTGCAACATGAGCTGGCCAAGCTAGATGAAACCCTACTCGGCCTCACTCTGGCCCATTGTTGTACAACCAAAGGGAGGCCAATTCTGGAATTTCAGGTGAGGCTGCTCCTGTGGCCTTTATGATAAAAATCCCAGGGTTACTTAGAGATAATGGAGAAAGTAAAAAAAATATGCATGAATGAGAACAGAGGAAAAGCTTTTTATGCCTAATTTGTTGCAGAAATTATTCAAGAAGTCAACTGTGAAAACATGGCCACTGAGACCCTGCCATGCAAATGCTAACTCCGTAATTGAAAACCACTTGGTTGAAGATTTAACTTAAGGACCAGTCTTTTTCGCCCAACTTGAATGAGGGAATGGTGTGGGGGCAGCCTGAGGTGACCACATTACGGATAATTGTGCTGAGCCAGACGAAGTGGCTTCAGGCCTGTCTATCAGAGAAGCATTTTTTAAAAATTCCCTCTCTCCTCTCTCCCTTAGTTTCTGGGATTTCACCTCAGACTCAACACAGAAAATGATAAAGAGACAACTGGGTTTGCTTGGGTTTTACCAGAGCGTTAGGAACAGTCCCTTTTTTCATTCAAATTGGCAATTCTTGGCTAGGTACAGAGCATAAATAAGAGCTAAATAAGGCCTGAAAAGCAAAAACGAGAGAGGGGGAAAGAGCCTAATGGTCTCACGTGGACTATGAATTAATCTGTGTCACTGGAAGAAACATCTGTTTCATAACTCATTGAATATTCTAGTAGGGATACATTCACATCCTCTCCAAATGTATAATTACACTCACTACACCCCAGTAGAAATCTCTCCCCAGATTTTACTCTCATTGCCATGCAATAAAAGGTAATATATATTCTTGTGCAGAGCAGTAAATAGGTAACACTCAACAAAGCACTGCCTTCCTGAGGAAATCTCAGGACTTCTGGGATGCATATTCGTTCACACAATAAGTAGACACAAATCAACATGGTGGCTGAGCAGACGCAGATTGAGTGATGGACTCAGCTACTAATGAAACCAAATCATGAAAGGCATTAGAAAGATTGATTGGAATTAAGTTAGCCACCAACGTTAGCTGGGGTCCTCCAGGCTGTCATGAAGCTGCCAGGGGTTATTTACGGTGAGGTAAGGTTTGGGGTGTGAGTTATGTCTAGCAGTCTGGTTCTACAAACAGACACATACTTTAACTTCCATAATGAATGGAAGGGCAGACTCCCAGTCCAATGAGGTGCCTTTCCCACTGGTTGGGGCGGCACACTTTCCCAGGCATTTGCACCAGGCTGAACAAGACAGGGCAAGGCAAGCTCCCAAATGAAATGAAAATGGGCCAAGGTCAATGTATAGTTTGAAAATGTTGACTTTTGAGTAGAACAAGTATAGATGTCAAAATCAACAATAAATAGTTGCAATTAAAACAAAACAAACACATACACATGCAAAAAAAAAACCTGAAAAAAAAAAAAAAACAACCAATGTCCTTATGTAATCCAGTGGACGGGTATATTCTTCTTTACAGTGTCTCTTAGTCCCTTTTTGACCCTGGCTCATTTTCATGAGATCAAGAAAGGGGAAAGTTTGCAGGAAAACCAACACTGATTGCATGCACCTGCAACAACTCTGAGACGTTGGTATTACAATGTCCATTTCCCAGATGCAAAGGCTAAGTAACTTTCCCTAGGAAACACTGCTAAAAAGTGGTATGGTTTCATTTTTATATTAATCAGTGTCCTGGTATCTTTTTTTAAAGTATTAAAAAAATCAGTGTCCTTGTAGCGGTTTGGCATTGTTTATGAATTCCAAAAATAGTTATTGGATTAAGTTTGTAAACTGGTCTGTCAGAGGTATCACCTTTAATTGATTAAAGTATGATTAGAGCTTTGATTGGGGCACACGGGAGACTGCAGAGCAGCTGAGCCGGGAGAGAGGCAAGCCCCAGGAAGAGAGGAGCCCAGGACGCCTGAACCCGGCAGACGTCGGCAGCCATCTTGCCCCAACACGTGGCAATAGACTTTGGTGAGGGAAGTAACTCATGCTTTATGGCCTGATAACTGTAAAGTTCTACCCCAAATAAATACCCTTTATAAAAACCAACAAATTTCTGGTATTTTGCATCAGCACCCCTTTGGCTGACTAATACAGTCCTGGAAGGAAAAGGATGGCCCCCTCAAAATAATTTTAACTGAGAAGAATTTTAATGAAGAGACTATATTCCAAAGGTATGGGCAGAGTTAAGGGATGTGAGGCACCCAGGGACTAGTAACAGGGGAAAGCTGTGACCACTTCTAGGCCTGAAGGCTCATTGACTGAACCCAATCAGAAGCAGAGACAAAAGACTATGGGTAATGAAGTGCACATGCTCAGCCTCCTGGGGAACAGAGCAGGGTGGACAAAGGTAAAGGGGAAATTGATTGGGGAAGCAGAATAACTGGACAAAGTCGTGTTCAACCCAGTTCTTTTTTATGTGTATGGTTTGCATTTTAGGTGAACATGGAAGAAAAGGTGAACATGGAAAAACAGGGCTTTTCAAGAGCCACTAAGACCATAATCCTATGAATTATAGGATGGCCAAGAGACTGGAACTGTCACTGCAGCAGGACATCTCTTTAATTTCCTGCCTGAATGGCTCCAGCAGAAGGAAAAGGGGAA
>JAQZBX010002057.1:0-35243 GCA_029593785.1 Cabassous unicinctus
AGGTGGCGCAGATGGCAGAACACCTCTCTCCTACATCAGAGGTCTCCAGGATCGAATCCTGGTGAAGACTGAAGGAGGAGGATGAGAAGAGATGAAACAGACACAGAGAATTGCCCAGCGAATGGACACAAAACAGCAAACAGCAAATGGGGAAGGGGGGGTTTAAAATGGATCAAGTAAATAAATAAATATATATAAAAAATAAAAATAAAGTTCATATGGGAAAAAACAAACAAGGAGAATAGCCAGGAAAATTCTGAAAAGGAAGTGCAATGAGGGAGAATCAGTCCTTTGGGATATTAAAAGATAATGTAAACCTTAATAACTAAGCTGTCTGATATTGGCAATTGGACAGACTGACCAATGGAACAATATAGCCCAGAAATAAGACCCTGAAACATGGAGGAATTTAGTATATGATAAAGCAGACATCATGTGAGGAAAAGATGAGCTTTTAAAATAAATGATATTGGGACAAGTGAATATTGAAAAATATAAATTTGGATCCAAACCTCAGAACATAACCCAGTATAAACACCAAATGAACCAAGATGTAAGAAATGAAATTTCGGGACATGTGGCTCAGGCAGTTGAGTGCCCTTCTCCCACATGGGAGGTCCCAGGTTCAGTTTCTGGTGCCTCCTAAAGAAGACAAACAAACAAGGAGCAGACACGGAGGAAAAACAACGAGCAGACAACGAGAGCAAACAACAAGAAAAACAAACAAACAACGAAGGGAGCCATGGGGGGGGTGGCGGCACGGGATGAAATTTCAAGGAAGGAACCTATTTTCCTTAAAATAGGAAAAGTCTTTCTAATCCTGACTCAAAATACAGAAGGCATAAAAAAAAAAAAGAGAGATAAATTGATTGCATAAAATTAAATAGGTTTCAAAGAAAATCAAAACACACAGGACCAACTGGTAAAAAATATTTGCAACTCTTATCACACATGATATATAAAGACCTCTTAGAAATAAAGAAGAAAAAGGTCAGTAACATAGTAGGAAACTATGTAAAGTTCAAAACACAGATCACATAAAAAGAAATATATTTAAACAAATGAAAAGATGTTAACCTCAATTATATTGAGAGAAATATAAATGATAAATATAAAGAGTAATATAAATTAAAACTACAATGAAATACCGTTTCTCACCTGCAAAAATCCAAAAGTTAGACAATAGATTCTGTTGGCAAGATTCTAGGGAAACAAGCACTTTCATATCTTATTTGTTAGTGAAATATGGTACAAACCGTACAGGGGGGAATTTGTCAATATCTAAAAAAAAACCTATTGCAGCTGTAATTTGACCACACAATCTTACTTCTAGAATTCTAGCCCACAGATGTACCTGCACAAGCACGAAATGACGTATATCCAAGGTTATCCATTGCAGATGGTTTGTAGTAGCAGAGGTCTGGATGCAATCCAAGATCACTTTGTGGTTCCATAAACTCTGGTACACCAACAAAATGGAGAACTTCATAGCCATAAAAAATCTCTATGTAGTAATATGAAGTGTTCCAGAAAATACATTGTTCTACATCTTAACACTTTTAATATAGGTTCATATATAAAATAAATATATATATGTTTCGTTTTGTGTAAAGAAGGGAGAATAAGAATACACACACATACTTGAAACTGCAAAATGAAAGACTCAAAAGAAACTAATAAAAATAGTGACCTATGACGGAACAAAGTGAAGAGTACAAGGGTGGAACAGGACTTCGCTGTGTAAACATCGCTCTATGGTTTTAGGCTTAATTATTTTAATTTTCAAACATATAGAAATGTGGAAAGAATAATGAACTTCCATACCTACCATCTAGATTTAATATTTATATATTAAATGACCTTTCAATCATGTAAAGGCCTTACCTATTTTAAAAAGCTAAATTTAAAAATTTCTTAAACTGAAAAGAAACAGAAAGCCATGAACCTAACCATATGTCAAACTGGTGACATAGTTAGGCTAAGGAAGAATTTATTTCTAGGGATTTCAGAACACATATTTTAATCATACATCCTTATGGGATGCATTCTAGAGACAAAAACAGAACTTACAAAGATGTGTTAAACTTTCCTTTGTAGTTTTAGTATTTGTAGTAATAAAAAATCCTGATTTTTGAAACCCTATTATTTATATTTATAGGTTAAAGAAACATAGATTTTCGGAGCTACAATGACAAAGTTGAGGAAACTAAGTGAAAGCATAGGACTGTTAAAACTAAACTGAAGTTGTAAATGTGAACGGGTTATTTTTAAAAATATGTACAGCTCTATCTACTGACATACCCTAGAAACAAGTCACCCCTGTAGCAATGACCACCCCTAGGGCCCGGATCACGATGTCTAATTCCACTGCCAAATACCATTGATTCCAATACTGAGGTAAGAAATGCACAAGATGAGCCAGGGGCATCTTGTACCATTCAGCAAGGAAGCTTTTCAAGATTACTGAGGTCCTGTCAAAAGGGCACAGGAGGGAAGTGGATGTGGCTAAAGTGGCTGGGCACACACCTACCACATGGGAGTTCCCAGGTTCAATTCCCAGTGCCTCCTAAAGAAGACGAGCAAGACTGGGAACTGGTGCAGCAAGATGATGCAACAAGGAAACACAATGAGAGACACACAAGCAGGGAGCAGAGGTGGCTTAAGTGATTGGGCACCTCCTTCCCACACAGGAGGTCCTGGGTTTGGTTCCCAGTGCCTCCTAAAAAAAAAAAAGACAAGCAGACACAGAAAGCATATAACACATAGACATAGAGAGCAGACAGCAAGCGCAAACGAGGGAAGGGGAATAAATAAAAAAATAAATCTTAAAAAAAGAAGTGGCACAGGAACTAGCTGAAGGCCTTCTCACTACCTAAAGCTGAAACATTTCGAGCATCAAAGAGATTAATGATTAAATCAATAAAAATCCAAGAGTATATAATGATAAAAAAGAAAAAGACAGAAAAACTCATTTGTTACCATTTGAAATAGCCATTAAATAACTCCTTAATTTGAAAATTCATAATTAAAGGGAAAGTATTAGCAAATATCTTCCTTTTCCAGTAGACACTGTATTTCAGGGCAATCAGACTGATGATTTCTCATCAACTGATGAGAAAATGCTCCACTTTATAGAAGAAATGAAAGAATTAGGAAACATCACTTCACAAAACTTAATGAAAGTATGGATTTGGGCAAGAATTATTGTTTGGTACTAAAACCATTAAGTAAATGGTCTGTGTGGTGCCTAAGTTACATTATAGAGATCACCTTCTGGTCTCAGAGGAAAATGTAACTGGATGGTGGAGGGTTCAAGCTGCCACAACCCTAATCCAGGGGTCAATCTTTGCATCACTAAGTGGCCACAAGATGCTATGTGTTGGAAAGCAGATGTGGCTCAAGTGATTGGGCTCCCGTCTACCATATAGGAGGTCCAGCGTTCGATTCCCAGGGCCTCCTGGTGAAGGCAAGCTGACCTGCGCAGTGAGCTGGCCCACGCAGAGAGCTGGCCTGTGCGGAGTGCTGGCCCACGTGGAGAGCTGGTGCAGCAAGATGATGCAACAAAAAGAGATACAATTTTTATACAGAAGAGAGACAATACAAGACGCAGCAGACCAGGGAGCTGAGGTGGCACAAGAGATTGAACAGCCTTCTCCACTCCAGAAGGTCCTAGGATCGCCTAAAGAGAAGACAAGCAGACACAGAAGAACACACAGAGAACAGACAGCGAGTGTAAAACAAGGGAGAGGGAAGAAATAAATAAATAAATACATAAATCTTAAAAAAAAAAAAGATGCTATGTGTCTTTTCAGCAACAGAGTGAAGTATACAGAATTATCTCTGGTGTATTCCAGCCAAAACTGATTAACTAGACTCCATCAAGCCTTTAGATAGAGGAAATAAAGGAGATAGAGGAATAACCTATACACTACCAAAAGGAAGCAAACCACAAATCTGCAAGGTAAGCGTAACTGGCCTGTTTCTTCAATAAGGGACTGGACTAGATTGAGGGACTGAAAGGAGGTTACACCCTGATGCAATGCATGTTCCTCAGTCAGCACTGGTTTCGATACACTCTCTTTAAAGGACATTTGAGGGCCAATCATGGAAAGTTGAATATGGGCAAGATACTAAATAAGATAAACTTTACTGAAATACAAAGTTGGAAATTGTTAACTGAAAAAAGCAGGTTACAAACGGTAGTATCATTTTGGTTAAAAAAATGCATTTGTACATATATATATGCATAGAAAAAGACATAAAAGGTGTAACAGTGATAATCTCTGGGCTAGTGAGAATACGGAATGTGTGTGTATGCATTTTGCTTGCCTGTATTTTCTAATTTTCCATAATGTTCAAGTGGTGTTTTGTAATAATATTAAAAATATATATGAAGTTAAACAAAGATTTAAATTCCACCACTAATCTATAAAAGGCTACCTAAAAATGTCATATTATCTTTTTAAAATATGCTAAGTGGCCTGTCTATTATGATTCTTGGTGTGGCTTAGAAATAATCTCCAAGGTGGAATTTCATTGTTTGGATGATTCTCTTACTAATCAAAGTTTTCTCCCCCAGACTCTGACAATGCTGTAGAAAAAAAACCTAATACCAGATAAGATCTGAGAGGGACAGGGTAATAGTTTTTGAGATAAGAAATTAGAGCAAAGTCAATTTTTAAAAGGGGTGCTGAAAAGCCTTCTCAGGTCCACTTCACTCCACTTCTGTGTGTGCTAGCTCCACAAGAAAAGAGAGACTAGTAAGATGTAATATAGGACTGAAGTCCTAGGGAGAAAATACTGCCCAAGATATACAGATTGGCAGAGCTTATCATCTTAGAATCACCCTTAGACAATAAAGACTCGTTTACAAATTCACTTAACAGGGTGACTTTTCTCTTTATTCATTGCTCCCAACTTTAGAAGATACACTGTATACTCCAACAGAGTGACTTTTTCAGGTTTCCATATTGCAGCTTCATGAAAAAAAATCTGTACGAGCAAAATTATGTTGTATAATCGCATGCTGATTTAACAAGTTTTAGGAAGTGTCTGCAATGTGTATGTAGGCAACTCAGGAAGGGAACAACAGTAAAACAACCCAGATCCCCTTCCATGCCCTCATGGAGCTTGCTGTCTAATGGGGGATACAGGTGGAAAGCAAATACACCCAAACAGGTACCTGAAAATTATAACCGTTACGAAGGCAAAGAAGATGCTCTGAGAGATCCTAAGAGAAGCAAATAATGTAAATTGGTGGGTCAGGTAAGGGCCCTTGGAGGAAGTGGCATTTTGGCCATGACTGCAGAGCTGGCCTTGGTGACAGGGCAGAAGAGCAGTGCAGGCAGGGAGGACTGTGAATGTAAGGGCACGGCCGCAAAGGTCCAGAAGTGAAAGGGGCCGGGATGTGGCAGAGAGGGGAGCACTGGCATGAAACAGGACTGGAGAAATAAGCAAGGACCATGTTGTCAATAATGGTAATCAGGATTCTGGACTTTATTTGAAGTGTAATGAGAAGTGGCTGGACATTTTAAGTGGGAGAGTGATACGATCTAATTTACACTTAATATCACAATGAGAAACAGGCTAAAGAATCAAGAAACAGGCTAAAGAATCAAGAAACAGGCTAAAGATCAAGAATGGAAGTGGGAAGATAAGTTAGGAAACCAATGCAGACATTGAGGTGTGTTAGAGTAGGCTACACAAGTCGGAAAGCTATAGCCTGAGGGCCAAATTCAGCCCAGAGCCTTTTTTTTCTTTTTTAAATAAAGTTTTATTGGAATACAGCTGTGCCCATTCATTGAGTAGATACAACAGAGAACATGTGGCTCACAAAGCCTAAAATATTACTATCTGGCCCTTTACGGATCCCTGGACTCAGAGATGACAGAGGAGAAATGGATAGGTTCATGATACAGTTGGGAAACAAAATCAGTAAAATTTGATGATGGATTAAATGTGAGAGTAAAACAAAGTCAGGGTTGATTCCCAGGTTTCTATTGCGAACTAGTGGGTAGAAGAAGGAAACCATTTGTGGAGCTAAAAAATGCTGAAATAAGAGTGTATTTTGGGAAGTTGATCAAGATTTTCTCTTTGGACACGTTAAGTTTGATACGCCTGTGAGATATCCAAATAGAGATGTCAAGAAGATTGCTGTCTATACGATGGTGGAGCTCAAAAAAGAAGTCTTAGTCATGACATAACTCTAGGAATCACTGGCATATAGGGATGGTGTTGAAAGCCTTGAGAATGATGCGTCATCCAAGGAGAGAAGAGTAGAACAAGAAGAGAAGAGTAGAACGAGAAGAGAAGAGGCCCCAGGCCAGAGAGTCCCAAGGATCTCCATTATTTCCTGAAAGAATGAGTGGATAAATTTAAACCTTTATCTAAATAGTTTGATTTGTTTAATGTAAAAATACTTTGTGGAAGAAATTTATTATTTGGTGGTATATATCTGGAACCCAATAAATGTACATTCCACTTGACCTAGTAATTCTACTTTGGAGAACCTATCCTAAAATTCACAGAAACTTTAATGCTATACTGAATACCACTGAGGAACAATTTATTAGAGTAACATTAGAAATAACTTTAACATTTGAGGAATGATTATACTGACAAAACTACTGATATTTTCCTTTGTGATTTCCTCTACAGATTCTAAGCTTAAATATTTCAACCCCTCCAGAGGTATAATAACTATCCATTTCTATTTCCTTCAAGATTTTTCTTCATTGGATTATTTACCTTTATCTACTAAAATTCAAGTTCCTTCGAGGGCGTGGGCTTTTATCTGTCTTGTTCATTCCTGAACACCCAGGACTTAAACAGACTCTGACATATTTAACATGTTCAATAGATTTTTTGTTGAATTTAACTTCTTAGTCACCTACAGTTTATGTCGGTATAATGAGGTGAGGTGGTAAGACCCACTGAGATTTTTCAAATTACTATCACATTGTCCACTCCCATTTATTTAATCATGTTTCCTTTCCCTGCTGCTTCATGGTGTCTCCATCATCTATTAAATGCTCATAGACAACACGACCTAAATCTGGTTCATATATTCTGCCCCATTTATGGGTCTGCCAAATTTGAAGCTTTATGGTTTAACACTCGGTAGAGCTAGCCCCTTTATTACTCTTTTCTTTTAGAAGTGACCATTCTATGCCAACCAACTTATCTTTCAAGAAAAGCAAAAAGAAACCAGTTTCTCAATTTTTAAAATACTTATTTAGATTTTGTTTGAAACAAACAGCATCCATATTTGGGGAAGAACTGACAAATTTACAAATTTTATTTTCTTATTTAGGAAGGGATCGAGAAGACTCTATATCATCTGGATATAGCCTGATAGTTAGGGGTACAAGCTCTGGATCCAGCCTGGGTTCAATCCCAGCTGGGCCATTTACGAACTGCTTAATCATGGGCAAGCCACTTAACCTTCCTGTGTCTCTGTATAACACAATAACAGGAGAACCTACCTTGTAGCATTACTATAAGGATTCAATGAATTAATACATGTAAAACCTTAAAAGAGAACAGGGACTAGCAAGGACTCAGTAAGTATTAGCTGTTACTATCACCTTTTCATAATAATTTTTTCTTAGAGGTTATACACAGGTCTCAGTAAAATCATTCTTAGATATTTTATCTGTTTTGCTCCTCAAAGGGGCTCCTGGCTTGGCTACCCTATACTATATACCTCCTATGTGTCAGCAAATGGACTCAGTGTTTCATACTCACTAGCTTATTTAATCCTGTTTGAGGAAGAGTAGGCACGTGGGACAGCAGAGCCTTGGGGAGATTTGTGCTTGAGACAATAACACTAGTACCACGAGACTCCAGCTTGACCATTTCTTCTCCAAGAAGGATCCCAGACTCTTCTATTTGGAGTTAATTCTGCACCTCCTGGTTGTATGTTGTATGGACCACTCCAACTCACCTATGAGATGCAGGGCAGCTGACTGGTCAAGACAAGAGCATGCTCTAGTGTCAGATGGACTGGGGTTAAGTCCTGGCTCTCCCGACTGCTGGTTATGAGACTCTGGATAAGTTATTTACCATCTCTAAGCCTCAATTTCCTCTTCTGTAAATGGAGAAAATAACAGAGCTTTAAAATGTTAGCGAATGGTAATATATTATTATTGTGAGATTGATATCTGCCCAATCTATTCTGGGACCCCAGTGCCAAGCTGAACATATTATACACTAGCTGAATCTGGAAGTACTAGAGAAGTAGTTTTTGCATTTACCCAGCGGACGGGGAGAGGATGGGGCCTCCTCTCTCCTGGAGTCAGAGGCAAGAAGGCTGGAAGCTGGATCTGCACAATGTCCTATGACTTCCTGCTGCAAAAGGCAGTAGAGCTGCAGATAATGCTAAGGCCAGGTCTCAGATTCCCACAGGACAAAGAAAAGTTCTAACCAAAACAACTACCACTAGACTGAAAACATTTACTGATTGTCATTCTGATCACAATTCCTCCAGAACAGTGGCTCTTAATTAGAAGTGCAAATTCTTGAGCCCCGCCCCAGATTTACTGTTCAGAAACTCAGTGCACCGTGGGAGGAGGGGGCAGAAATCTGTGTTTTAACAAGCCCTGCAATAGACTCTGGTGCTTGCAAAAGTTTGAGAGCCACTTCTCCAAAACATTCCCCTACATAAATAACCCAAAAGAGAGTTCCTCATGTACTGACAATCAGACTCTCAAAACTACAGTATAATGAGGCAAAGACACACCCAAGACACACAAAGTCAAAAGAATAAATAGATAGGAAAGCGGGGAAAGGGGCCTGCCTTTGGGGTACATGCATGGGCAACAGTTAGTGGGTGAAAGCAAAGAGGTGGTGGGGAGATGACATCAAGGAAGGACAGAGGAGGCTGTGTATGTCAGAGGCTGAAACAGGCACAACAGAAAACAGATTGACTAGGTTCTCTGTGAAGTTTCATCAGCGAGAGGAACATATTGCTTATTGAGCTACCTTAGCAAGCAACTGGAAATTGGTCAGTTTCATCAAATATGCTTTACGGAGCAACCGTATGTATAAGAGCAGGGTTGAGGAGGGAAAGAGAGGAGACCTGGGTATTCAGTGAAGCAATCACCGGTTATTACTTGTATAAGCAGGAAACAATTTCAAGTTGCCTCTGTTGCCCAAGTTTCTGAAGCAAGATGTCCTCTTATTAACACTGCTCTTACAACAGGGCAGCAGGGACTCTAGCCCTGGTCCCTGTACTTTTGAGGTCTCAGCCACACCCCTCCCCAAGGGGAGAGGAGTCCCTAGGGCCACGGGGCTGTGCCTACCCACAGGCTGAGCTCCAGGCCCCACCCCCAGACCATACTCTGGATCCCTGGGACCCCAGGGTTCCCTGTCCAAAAGGCCTCAACCCCGCTTCCAGGGCCCCTTCCCCATGTCTGTCCTCTCAGGAGTGGCCCCCAGGGTCTGAGGTTGCATACATAGGCCTGAGGAGGTGGCCAAGAGGCACCTCTAGTCCAAGGGGAAGTGGAGAGTGGTCTGAGCTTGAACACACAAACCTGGGTGGAAAGGGAATTGGGGTGGGTTATAGGTTGGGGTCCTTCATTCCATACTCTTGCCCCAGGACCACAAATGTCAAGGCAGGCCCACCCCTTAGTTTGTGCTGTTATTAGTGTGAAAGTCTGTGTTCAAATACTTTCAAAGGCTCCTCACCTCGACTAGAATGAATCTAAGGCAGGTCCAGAGCAGCACAAGGCTGAAGGCACACTCACAGGGTATGATGTGGGGTCAGACTGCCATGCCTGGAAATAGGGCTGGATCTCGAGTTTTGGTCATGTCAATGGGCAAGAATCACTCTAAACTATACCTTGGGAAATTAGTTTGGCTTTATGTGTTTTTTTTTTTAAACCTGCTTAATGACTTAAAAGTGCTTTGAGGTTCTGTGGGAAACTCATCACAATTGTACTGGTTTCTGTCTTGTGATTTTTTTGTTGTTGTTAATAAGTAGCTCATAGTGACAAGCTGCGCATTTCTCAGGGAAACTTAAGGAACAACTTCCTAACAGAAGACTCTTTAAACACTGAGGGCATTGTGGCCTTGCTTTCCTTGGGACAGGGGGAAATACTCCATCTGGGATGGGCTCAGCGAGGCACCATGGGCCGCAGGGGACCCAGGAGAACTAGAATGCAGTAGCTCCCTGGCAGGTCTGGGGAAAAAGCAGGGTGGCTCTAACAGCCTCGTCTTAAACATGACACCAGCAGCTCCGTCTAGTCGTGGCAGCCACTGAAGCCCTGCTCCAAGTTCTGGCTTCTCAGACATATGCACACCTGTGCACACTGCCCCGGGCGGCAAGAGCCCTGGATCTACCCCAACTCGCCACGTGACCTTGGGGAGCAGCTTCACAGCTCCGGGCCTCAGTTTCCTCGTGTGTCAAATGTTGCTACTGATGCCTGAAGATCTTACCAGGGTTATTAATACTGTGACCCGAATGAGATCCTGGGAAATGTTAAATTGGCCTAGAAAAAAGAAGAGCTGCTTTAGAAAAACAGAACAAACACCAGCAAGTTTTCCTGATCCTAGACCACTGTCACAAGGTGCAGAGAGGAAAGCGAAAAAGAATAAATATTTACTGAACCCCTGGGTCAGGCACGCTGATAAGTGCTTTACACTGGTTCTCCTGTGTGACCTCGACAACAGCCACCTGCCGACTCCACAGCGCTCACCCCTCTGCCAACTCTCCACGGCCACCCAGCCTGGCTCACACTCTGGCTGCCTCATTCCTTTCTATCATATGCCGGCTAGGAAAAAATTACCTTGTTCAAGTGTCATTTTGATTATATTGGTCCCCTTCTCCACACCATAAAATGTCTCTTGAATTAGAACCCCTTTTAAACCTTTCAACAACTGATCCCAAACACTTATGGATCTCATCTGCTAGTCTATTTTGTGCTTACCACTCCAGCCAAGCAAAATTACTTTGCAAATGAATTCCATTATGCACACTGCTTATTCGCCTTGTTAAGCCAGGACAAGAGTTTTTACTGTCTCTGTTGTCTCTATACGTAAGAACACCTTATCTATCTGGCATCCTTGGAAATAAACTGATCCACAAACTTGATCTACATTAATTAATTTATACTCTACCAGAAACTTAACTCTTTACGCTGCTTCACATCTTCTCTGCAGTAAGTCATGGAGTAAGACGGATGAAATTGAAAGTGACCAATAGAGTCAAGCACAAGGTGGCATTGTTGGGGTGAGGAATGCACTTCTTTATTTTAACCATTTTCTAATGGAAACATTTCTGTAATACATTAGAGAACCTCCCAGTCTCAGTTATCAGAACATAATGAACATCAGTTAATCTTTTCCTGATGGCGCAGGTCATACTTAATGAATAACAATAATCATATTGTGCTATAGCTGCAGATGTCAGTGGTTCAGGGGATAAAGCTGAATATATGTGCACACACACACACACACACACACACACACCCCTCTCCCTGTCAAGAGTTCCCCTGAAATTTACTGTCCTACAGAAAGAAGTCTCTGCTATCAACTTGAATTCTGGTGAGTGAATGCAGCTGCACAGTCCTCGGGAGGTGGAACATGCTGCCTTTCTGCACAATTTCAAAAATCTGCATGCTGGTTTTTGTCAGCACTCACTCGAAAGTCTATAAATTCTTCATTTGAGAAAAAATTAAGTAACAATAGACCACACTTCCACAACGAGCAACAAGCCAGAGTTTTCCAAATCTCCTTACCATGTGACCTCTAACAGGATTCCAGGTGCAAATACCATTAAAATTTGCTTCTTTAATACTATAAAACTAGAAGTTCTATATAGAACTGGCATGCTGGATCACTTTTTTTAATGCTAAGCCCTTGTAAAAATCATTTTATATTGTGAATAACAATACCATAGGTTGAATCAATGAGGAAATGTTTGTATGGAAGAAAATGGTAAAAAATCAGGACAAAATCTATAACTATGTGGAACTAAAAATGCTTTTCTATCCAACGTTATGGAAGGTTTTACAATGATCTCTCACTGAGGACAGACAGACTGCACATGTATTAGACTACATTCTTCTTGTGACAATAAAGGTTTCATAAAGTCTATAGCATTAGCACATGCAGAAGAGTCCATCAATCTTAATTCTGTTTCAACATGGAGACATTTAATTAACCAGAACCTACTATGGCAAAAGAAGTTAGGTAAGAATTGCTAAAACACTTTTTAAAAAAACACTGCAAATCTGCTCAGAAATAAGTGGCTGAAAAACCACAAAATTACTTTGTAGTTTTAAAGGTTTGCTCCTTTTTTTTTTTCAACTACTTCACTAGCTTATTTTCTAATGGTAGTCATCCATCAGAAAATACACCAGTTACAATGACACTGTCCACATCCTTTGCCTTTCCCACTGGCTTTAAACCAAAGACAGGGATACCCTCTGAAACTGACTTGTATCCACTCTCATAAACAACTAGCTTACTTGCCTTAGAGAACCAGGTAAAACAGGTATGGCTTTGGCTGACTCAGAATCTGTAAAGAATTTGACAAACTGTCCTTTCTAAACCTGTTTGAATCGATATTACCCTGAATCATCAAGATTCTTCTGGGTTCTCTCTCTTCTTTCCAGAGTATCTGAACTTTTTCACACTTATGTCCTCTGCAGTCTGTCTTGTCAGATCCGGAGGAGATAATTAAGTAAGATTCTAAAGAGTTGGGAGTAGTGGGGTGAAATTGAGAGCGATCAATAGAGTCGAGCACAAGGTGGCATTGTTGGGGTGAGGAATGGCTAGGCACAAGCACAAGAAAAACAAAGACATGGAATTGAGGTGAATACAAGCTAAATATGAGTCACAGATCCAAGTAAGTTATTACTTAGATATATTAAAAGACACAGTCAATTCAACAAATATTTATGAAGCATCTACAAGGTTTAAAGAATGCCACAGATACTGTGGGGGAAACAAAGATGAATCAGATATGTTCCTGCCCTCCAGGGCTTCACAGTGACGCAAGAACCACGAAGTCGTTTTTCTTGTATATGCTGTACTAATGAGACCATTATTAAAGAAGTGTATTCAGTCCTCATCACCACTTTTTTTTTTTTTTTTTAATGTGGAGAAACTAGAGAGTTCAGAGGAGAGAAGAGATGCTTTCAGGAACACAAAACAGGCTCTAATGAGACAAAATTATTATCTGCCAGTATATGAAGGGTTTTAGAGAAAGAAACTGAGTAAAAGAAAACAGGTTTGAATGACAGCAGGGTGAGATCTCAGTCAGGCCTAGGAATTTCTTGACAATCAGTTTGATAGAACACTGGAATTGGTCACTAAGGGAGTTTTTAGTGTTGCCCTTCCTTTTTTTTTCCAAATTAACTGACAATGTCAAGTCACTGACATTCACTTTCCTGAAGGCAGAGAGTGAACTACATCTCTCCTAAGGGTCTTTCCTGCTCAGGGGCTCTCTATGTTCCCAAGAGGAGGAGTCAGGGTTTTTTTGAGTGATGTGCTCTGGGTCAGTATCCACTGAATGCTACTGCGTGACTACAGGATCCATATTCCAACCAGGAAACTACCTGGAGTACAAGTCACAGCCAGGCAGCCAGGCAGCAAAGATAAGAATTCATTCTCCACCAGTCACCCAGGGACACAAGAGTCCATATGTGATAGACCCTCTATTAGAAACATATTTGCATCAGGTTTAAGTGGTGAAAGAGGAAAACAATCTTCTGCAAATTGGAGATGGGGATATAGAAGGAAATTTCTAAGAAAATGTTAATGGGTATTTCCTACATTCAGAAATACTTTTTTGATTCCAAATAAAGAAAACATTTCAAGAGAAAACAGGGAAATCTTTACACCATAAGAAACCATAAGCATATAAAAATTAAAGAATTGCCACTTCTTAAAAAAAGCATTCCATCTTGAGTCAGATCCACGGTCCAGAGTCCATGTTTGGTTCTGACATTCACTTCCTATCCTTTCTGAACTCCTCAAGGACAGGGACTGAGTCTTTGTCATTTTTACAAACCTAAACCTTACCGTGTGGCCTGGCACACAGCAAACCCTACATAAATGTTTGCTGAATGAATTCATTAAAGATATGCCCTGTCTGTAAACCTCGTGGGTCTGTGAGGACAGGGGAGTTAGTGTGGATGAAGGGTGCAGATCAGGGCACAGCGAATAGTAAGGGCTAAGCGGTAGCTATAATTACTGTTTCTCTTAGAGGAAAAATAAAGATCTTCCTAGACTCCAGGTTTTCAATGTCCCCACCCCCCACCCCCAAACTGGATATTGCCATATGAAATGAAACTGTTACAAGTTTGAGTCTTTCAAGTTCACACGCTTTAAGTGATTAAATAAGATCCGTTGTTATTATTCTGAATCCTGTCTTCTACAGGGACCCAAGGACTTGGACTGTCAGCATAAGACTACTAAAAGCATTGGCAAATTATGTGTTAAGAGAATAAAAAATGTTCACCTATCATACCCTCCCGATCATCACTACTTTGTATGTGCCACAAAACTTCAAAGGTATTTCCCCAAGACTGGTAGCTAAAGGAGGAAAGAAGAGAGAAATGAAGAAACATGAGAAATAAAGTATGAAGAACAGGAGCAGCTGTAACTTGCATAAAGCACCAAATTTGCTTTTGTAGGGAAAATCATGTTAAATGCATAAAGAGCCAGACCCTGGCTTGTGGCTGAGTGGATGCCTCCCCTCAGAGGAGGCCCTTCCTGAGCCATCTCTGGGCGCCTCAGTTTCCCAGCCTGCTGCCTTGTTTAGGAACTGGTCCTTGTTAAGGGCAAAGGTTATCTTTCATACTTTGGGACGCCTTCTCGGAGGCACAGCTGTAGCCCCTGAAACCTCTCTAACGGTTTGCTTCCACATTTTTAAAGTGAAAGAAGAAAATGCCACTATAGAAGAGAAATTCTCTACCTGAAACCAGCATAATAAGCTCAGTGGGAATAAAGAATCTGGAAAGGTCACAAAGGGCGGAAAAAAAAAAAAAAGGTTCTTTCTTCTGTAGCTATAGAAGGTTTATTGTTGCTGGTGTCCAAACTGGAAAAGAAGTCGTGGGAGAATTAATAATTGAAATGTTGCTATTACTGGTTTTCTAAACTATTTGTGGAGTATTCCTTGGAGTCCTCATGCTAGTGAGCAGCTCAGAAGATATAGGAATTTAACATGTTTTGAGAAAACGCATACTACAGCCAGGCACTTTCCACGCAGTACTTTCTAATGGGGATCTCACCCAATCCAATAGGGCGAAAAATAAAAAAATAAAAAGCTCAGAAGTTAAGTAATGTCATTATAGTTAGATTCAAACTTGGGTTTCTCTGATTCACTATCATATCACACACTGAAATCTAGATTAAAATTAATGAGCCTTGCTTCAATACCCAAATGTGATGAAAAGGAAAACAATATTTATACTTACCCATTTTAAAAATATAAAACATGAACACAGGAAAGGATATTTCTGAAACATGTGTCATCAAATTCTTTTAACAGAAGATGATTCAGATTTCATTTCTTGGTAGCATCTTGGTAGGTATCTTCAGGTCCTGCTGATGATGGATTTTAGCATTACAGATTTTGGGAGTCTGACTCTGAAAGTGTTCCTCGACATAAGCCAATAGTAATTGACATATTACATCTCAGGTACAGTAAAACATAATTAACTTGGAATTTGGGCTCCACTAATTCAGAACCCATGGAAATATAGACCTTTGTGGGTGGCCTTTGCACTACATATTTTAAAAAGCCTTGCTAAGCAAGTTGACGGAGTAAACACAATTGCAAGGCGAATATTTAACCTTCTTTAAAAAAATAAACCTTTTAAAAAGAATTTTAACTTAATCAGTACCAAGGCACTGAAAGCTAATAAGCTATATATAAATCTATCCTTAAGGCAAGTCCTGAAAGACTGATTACACTTTGCCAACCATTCATTTGTATTCTCAAATATACGTTGTTGCAAAAACAGCACTTCCATCTAGACAGGCAGCAGTTCAGGCCTTCACCCAGCAGTCCTACCTAGTGTAATTGCATCCCGTTTAAACGAGTGCCTGCACTCTTGACTTCCAGCTGAAAAGCCTCACATGTTGTACTGTCCCCAAGAACCCCACGCTCAATGTTTAGTGGCTCCAAACCCATCCCTCTTCTCAGAGTATTATGCCAGAAAAGCCCTGCTCGTGTAGGACACACACTAGGAATAAATATATTCTGATTGGGATCTAGTAAAGTCAGGTTCACCAAATCCAGCATATGCCACAAGGAGAGAGAAACGAGGTCAGCTCCCACGACCGGAGTCTTGGAAGTACTCAAGACAGTAAGTGAATGTAGGTTCTAGCAATACAATCCTTGATTAGAGAGGTCACCTGTCGGTTTTAGAGACCTGCTGTGTAACCAGCAGTCTCTTTCCGTAAGATCTAGGTCTGGGTTTCTGGCAGAGTGATGCTGCGCTGCTTGAGGGGTGAGGAGAAAACTAGCAAAAGAATTATAAAGATGCACAGAGAAACTCTTCGGGGAATAAAAGGGTATAAAGTGTAGGATTAATTAAGAGAGCGTACAGACAAGATCAAGGGAAACCTAGGGTTGAAAGAGATGGCCACGTAGGTCACAGGAGCACCACTGGGCCTGGAAGAAAACCTGCAAATAAAAGCAGTGAGCTCAGGAGACCTTTGAGGTTCGTTATTATTCTCAAATCATAACACCTTGCACACGGACAGCGCTTTAGCTGGTACAATGCACTAAAAGAACAATGCAGTAAGAACAGGAGCGCCAAGGCTTAGCCATGGGGGTCTGGTAGACATTCCATATGGATTTAGCATGAAAGGATCAGGAGGAGAACAGGCAGTTCCCAAGATGGCTTTCTATGAAGTTGACAAAATACATCCCAACCTACATACTCAGCCCCTTGTAAAAGGGAAAGCAGCCGTTTACTATAGTTCTGAATTCAATGCCAAGTTCCTTCTCTAATGCTCACCCACAGTGTCCAGCAGAGGGAGTCTCAAGGAGGTACTTAATAAAGAGAAAATTGTTTCATTTTAACACTCCAGACAGTGGGAGCCTTGACTGTAGCCCCTTCCCATAGATACAGAGAAACAATGAAGGCCCGACATGGGTTCTCCTAGAAGGTTCACTTCTCCACCGGCATGTTCTATTCTGCGTGGTGGAGAGATCAGAAATTTCGTTTTGTTTTGTCGAATGGTTTAAATGGACCTTGTGTTCCTCAGAATCAAAGAGGAAAGCCCCTGGAATAACATCTCTCTGTTGCCTTCTAAACAGCCCCTTTGTTTCTAAGAGAGTCTGAAAAAAAATATTTACAGTCCATAGGTTATTTACAGCCTTGTTATCCAGGGCCTGACTGGTAACTTTATTCCATCCAGAAACCTAATTCATTTGGAGTCCTGGAACTAATAACAGATTTTCTTTTAAGATAAGTTGTTTTTTTGTTTTTTTTAATCAGCCTCTCATAACAGAGATAAAAAACTATTAATGCATTCTCTGTCTCACTCAACACAACTGTTGTCCGGATTTATAGAAGGATTAAAATCTCTCCTTGCCCCTCCTCTCTGTTCCATACAAATCCTTTCCCCTCTCATTTGCTATTTCATCCACAGAATATCTGAACAAAACCGAAAGAAAGCCAGGTGGGCCGACGCTAAAAGTATGTAAAGGCTGCTATTTCAATGATTTCATAAGGAAAACATTTTCACGATGAAATGGAAAAAAATCAGGCACACTTTGGTTTAAAAATCATCCCACTTCAACCACACAAAAAACACATCGAAGTGTAAAAACTTAGTTGATTCTGGTTGGATTTCTGGTTGGAAGCTGACAGAACTGACTGAAGAGAAACGAAAGAGAGTGTAAGAGAAATGAAGCGCTTTTGCCTGCTGTTCTTCTCTTTCTTTCCAAAGACAGTCAAATCAGAAAAATGACCCAACGCCGGGAGAAGGTGCACAATGCAGGTTTACCCAGACTGATTAAGAGAAACGTCTTCACCACCTACCCGGCTTGAAAATGCAAACTACATTTTTCCTTACACACGCTAATGCAGGGAGATTTTAGCCTATTTCATTGTTCTGCCTGGGTCTGAAATGGACTTTTCATCTCTACCCCCACCACCACCACTTAGCCCCATAAATTCCGATTCAGCAGCCCCCCCAAAATCAGAGGCTCGCGAAGAATAAAGGAGTGTGGGGTGGGAGTGGACAGAAATGGAAAGGGGAGCTGTGAGGACAGAGAAGTAGAAAGGAGACAATTCTAAAGGTAATTTTCTTTTGAGGGGAGATGAATGCTAAACCGCATCACCTTCATCTATTACAAATAAATAAACAGCAGTCACGAATGTCTTTTCCCAGACACATCCCGTCCCCCCCCACCCCCAATTTCTTTTCTTTGGGCAGCAGCCCACCCTCCTCTTTCCCCACCCTGGAAATAAGATCCTGTTAAATTCCGGATCCTGGTCATTTTCTGGGCAAGGGAGGGGGTCGCGGGTAGGGGTCGGGAGTCTCTTAGAAGCCGAGGGCAGGGGGAGTTGGAGGCCGGGCGCAGCCGGGAGCGGCGGGCCGGGGGCTGCCGGGCTAGGGGCCGCGGGCAGAACAAAGCTGCGGGGGCCGCGGCCGGCCGGGGCGGCTCTCAGCGAGCGGGGTCCGCGGGGCCGGGGCCGCCAGCGGGCGGGAGCCGGGCCGGGGCGGGGGGCCTCTTACCTTCGTACACGGGGGCCATCGGGGCCGGGATGTCCGTGATTCATGGCAACGGAGAAGGGAAACCGAAGCGCGATCTCAGCCCCCCCAGACTCAGTCGGAATCTGCCATCTTGAGCCTGTGTCTCCGCTCTCCGCGCAGCCGAGGCCGCCAGCGCCCGCATCCCCGCCTCACTTGGCCGGCGCCGGGGGAGGGGGCCGGGCGGGCGCGCCGCCGCGGTCCGGGCCCTGCACGGAGGGGCTCGGGTGGGCGGCCGCGGGCGGCCGGGGAGCGCGGCCGGGGAGCGCGGCCGAGGCCGAGGGCCGAGCTGCCGCGGCCCCCGTGCGGGTCCGCGGTGGGGCGGGTGCCGGGGCGGGCAGCGCGCGGCCAGTCCCCGGCCCGAGCTCAGCTCAGCATGGCTGTGTGTGGGGGCTTCGGCAAAAGTTGCACGGGAGGAGGAGGAGCGGGAGGAGCCGGAGGAGGAGGCGGGGGAGACGCGGACCGAGCGCGAGCGAGCCGGGAACAGCAAGAGGGAGTCCGCGCGCAATCGAGCGCCGATGGCACGGATGGGAGGCGGGGAAGGCCGAGCCGAAGGGCAGCAGGCGCGCGGGCGGGGGCCCGAGGGGACGGCCCACCCGAGGGACGGCCGGGGACCGCGGCGGGGGCGGCTCTGAGCGGAGCGTGAAGGCGGTGAAGGGGGGGGTGCTGTCTGAGCCTGGTGTGGACCCCAGGTCAGTCAGAAGCACGGATGAACCTGTCCGCAAAGGTAGCAACCAGAACTTTGTGTGTGTGTGTGTGCGCGTGTGTGTGTGCGCGCGCGTGTGCTCGGCGGGGAGGAGAGAATACACTAGAAGGAGACCACCTGCCTGGCAAAGTGTCTCGCCCATCTCACACCTGCTTAGCGTTCGTTGAGATATGTGTGGAATGAGTGAAGGAAGGGATAGGCGCACACCGCCCTCTGAGAAAGAGTGAGTGGACGAGCTTTTGAAACCTAAGTGAGGTCACAGATGCAGAAGCTTTGCGTGCTCGCTTAAGAAATGCAACACTCCGGGTGGTCGCTGAATTCAAGCGGAAATCTGGTTTCCACACCTTGCGTCTACACTGCCCTGAGGCCCCTCCTCCATCACCTGGAGGACTTTTGTTAACACTCTGACCAGGGCTTCAACTAACCTTCTCAAAACGCTCCCACGCCGGGAGCCCCTTCCAGGTTTGCGTCTCCAGCTCCCTCCTGGATGTTTTGATAGGATGTCTTGCCATTACCTCCAACTTAAAAAGACTTGAGTCTCCCTTCAGGCAGCGTTTTTTTTTTTTTAAACAACAACTGGGCAGTGACACCATAATATAAATTCAGTGGATGGCAACCAGCTGGGGGAAAAAAGAAAAGAAAGAAATGGAATAGAATAGAATACAATAGAAAAGATCAAAGTCTATTGCCCTTAATAAGGGTAACTATTTTTCATAAACCTTTTGTTTCAGTTACACATACAAGTGTACTGGACTGTAATGTAAATTCGTGTGTCTTACTATAGGTCATTGGCCAAAAAAGGTTGAAAGCTATCTTTGGGGGGGGGGGGTGTAAAATAATGATCTTTAACATTTTACAACCTTCTTAAAAAAGCAAATCCATTATTTTCCTACTCCCTCTTATCCCTTCCAATCTCCATACACGATCCCAGCTCCCTCCCCAAAAAGCCCAGCCCTTTCACACACTTTTCTGGTTTTGTTAGTTGTACATCATGCCCTGTTCCTCTCAGGATGATGTTTGATTGAGCCAGCTCTCATATTCAATGATGACACTTCCTACTGCGTCTCCTGGTCTAACATCCTTGGCATATGCAGAATCATAGGCTACAGTTGCTAAAAAGGGACCCCAGAGATCATCTGATCCAGCCCTGCCCTTTTAGAGTTGAAGAAATGAGGCCCAGAGAAGTAAAGAATATTGCACAATATCACACAGTATTAGATCCCAGGGTTAGAGCGAGCATCCTGGTCTCTTGGCTCCTACCCCAGTGCTATCTGCCTCACCAGTCATTCATTGCTTCTTTCTATCTCTTTTGCCATCTTAACTGGTCTCCTAGTTTCAGTCTTATTCTAATTTGTCCTAAGCCCTGCCACCTTTATAAAACACAGTTCTCACTATGCCATGCTTCTGCTTATTATCCTTCAAGGATTCAACCACTATATGTATGGCTAATTTCCTAGCTCCTTTGCCTTCTAATCAAGGCAGGAAGACCTTGACTTACTTTTCCAAGCATGTGAGTTCAGCAACTCTCTGCTTTCTTACTTATGGTTCTCTGCCAGCTTGCCCACCTGTGCCTTTGCCCAAGCTGCCACATTCCCACCAGGGATGCCTTCTCCAGTTTCTCTCTTTAACCCGATTCTACCTGTGTCTGGCTAATTTCCTCCACAAAAACAGCTTGAGGTAGCATAAGAGTAAGACAGACCTGAACTCAGATACTAGGTCTTCCACTCAGTAGTTGTGTGAACTTGGTCAAATTGCTCAACCTCTTTGAACCTCATTTTAAGCATCTCAATTAAAATGAGAACAATAATAGTAATAATGTTCTTCGTGCATATATGTCTCTAGCATGGCCTTTACCATACAACTATGTGTTTATTGCCTGTCTGCCCCTTTCCAATGCTGTCCAATAGAACTTTCTTTGATGCTGGAAATGTAGCCACTTGTGTTTTCCAGTCCTTGAAATATGGCTAGTGTAACTAAGGATCTGAATTTCGAAGGGGTTTGGCCTTTCATTTCTATATCATTCATAAGATCTATCAATTCTGAATTCACAAACGCCACACTTCCCTTCTGCTCATACAGTAGTGACATGGTAATTTAACTGTGAAGTTACTGGAGTATCTGAATTTTCTATTTTTATCAATTTTAATTTCAACAGCTGCATGTGGCTAGTGGCTACTATATTGGACAGTGTATCTCCAGACTGCACCCTCAGCAGGGGCAGAAAACATGCTGTTCCTGCTTGGTACTGTATCGCCAGCAATTAGCACATTGTCTGGCACATGGCAGGTGCTGCACAAGAATTTGTTGAATGAATAATAGCTGCCATTTATTGAGTGCTCACTTGTACTAAGCACAGCACTGAGAACTTGGTATACGTTATTTCATATAGTCCATACCACAGCCCATGAGGTAGGATTAGATTAGAGATACAGTGTGTAGAGTAATGGCACATATTAGGAATTCAATAGGAGGTGGTTATTATTATTATAAAAATCTCCCTGTGACCAACCCAGCTGATTTCTCTAAGCTCTTCTTCTAGACTTACAGAACATTTCCTCTCTGACACACACACCCCTTTGGCCTGTGGCATACCCCACCCTAGATGGCTCCTCTGCTGTTTAAATGCCTGTCCCCACAACTGGATTGGTAGCTGCTTGAGGCAAACTTGTTTGAATGCACCTCAGCTCAGGGCTTGTTTAGTAATAGGCTCTAACTTAGTCCCAGTGGCTGTCTAGCAATAAGTTATTCTAGGCTGTCTCACTCTCTGGAATACCCGCCAGAGAAAGTGAATTAAAATGAAGAGAGATCACTTGTGTCAACTAAAACACATTGGGGCGGGGGGGCTCCTTCCCATGGGCAAGGAAATGGAGTCCCATGAAAGGGGAACAAGATGGAGCCAAACAGATAGAAACCCACCTCCACTTCAGACCATGATAACTAAAGCTGTATTTGTGTGCTGCATAACTTCAGTAAAAAAACATTCAATTGAGTTAATATACTTGGTATCATGTAAATGAAATAATGTTATTTAAACACATTTAGCTTTTCCTTTAAGAAACTGGTAGACTGAGTACACCTGTTTGTCTTCCATCCCTCCGGTGACAATGGCCCAGTGTGAGCAAGCTATAAACCTAACAATGAAATGCCACTGCAGGAAAGGGTAAGAGGATGAAGAGGAGAAGCTCTGAGACAGAACCTTGAGGAGCACTGGTAGTAGAAGCATGGGAAAAGGAAAAAGAGATTCCTGCTGACAAGGAGATGTCAAAGAAGTAGGACAACCACCAGGACAGAGTGATACCTCCACATCCCAAGGGCAAAGAACGTTTACAAAGAGAGAGGTGGTCAAGAGGGCCGTGGACTACTGAAAGGTCATGCAAGATAAAAACAGGAAACAACCCACTGGCTTTAGTAACAAGAGTTACATTAGGTAAGGCTAATTTGGGGGCAAATGTAGGATTCTTAAATACAGCCTTAAAGAATTTGCAGTGTTTTGATAGGAGTGGGTTGGGGAAGGGTGGACAGGCTCCAGAAGAGGTCACTAGAGAGTGGTCAGAGAACATGAAAGACATGGTGTGATTTGTCCAAGGAGCTATCACCTTTGGCTAGAGATAGTATGCATTGTATTTTGTTTATTTACTAAACACGTTCATACTTAGTGTTCTAAGTACTTTACAAATATTGACTCATTTAATAAATCAGATTTTTGTGGGCTCTGGAACACTAGGATGCGAAATAATTTCAGAGTGCTTTGAAAAGCAATAATAAAGGCAGTAGAAGGGGAAAGAATCTACACCTTAACACCAGTTACCTCTTTTAAATTTCCCCTTCTCCAAAACGGTATCAGTAATTTCTTTCTCCTAGGTTAGTAGAGTAAGCATGGGGGAGCTTTGGCCCTTGTTTCACATTCGTTTTACTTACAGGACATGTCACAAAAGGTTTTTTTCTTCATTTTTGCCTATAGTTGTGAAAGTGCACAATATCACAGTACCTTCAAACCACAAGATGGAGATATTACTCTTTTTGGAGTACGTGTTCACTTCATGTCCTGGTATTACTCTCTGGGTGTTCATAGCATGATGTCTGGGCAGGTCGTGTCTTCTGACTTGGTGCATGTTGCTCTCATTTTCTGGTAGGTGTTTATTTCTATGTCTGAGCCTGTGGTTCTGCCTCCACGGGATGTGTCGGCGGGGGGTGCACTGTCTCACCATGCATCTTTCGAGAACACACCTCTCTTTTGGTCTCTTGCTCTATGTCTCCATTTCCCTTTCTATTTTTGACAATGTGTCTGTCTCATTTTCTTTTTCTCTGTATCTTTCTCTCTCTTCCACTCATTCTTTATTTTCCTCTGTCTCTCCATTCCTCTCTTTTATGTTACTGTTGCTTAACAAGTCAAAATATAGACCTATATTTGTGTTAGTTGTTCTTAAGAAATCACTTCACATATACACCAATGTTCATAGCAGCATTTTCCACAATTGCCAAAGGTTGGAAGCAACCCAAGTGACCATCAACTGATGAACGGATAAACAAAATGTAGTATATACATACCATGGAATATTATTCAGCTGCAAAAAGAAATGAAGTTCTGATACATGCAACAAAATGGATGTATCTTGGAGACATAACGTTGAGTGAAGTAAGCCAGACGCAAGAGGACAAATGTATGATCTTACTGATATGAAATAATTAGAATATGCAAATTCACAGAGTCAGAAATTAGAATACAGGTTACCAGGAATAGGGGTGGGAATGGAGAGCTAATGCTTAATTGGTATAGAGTTTCTGTTTGGGGTGATGGAAAGTTTTGGTATTAGATGGTGTTGATGGTAGCACAACAACGTGAATGTGGTTAGCATCACTGAGTTGGATTCTTGAAAGTGGTTAAAATGGGAAATGTTAGGTTGTTTATATGTTACCAAAATAAAAAAATTAAAATACTTTTTACTGCCCCCTCCCCCAAAAAAGAAAGCAGATGAGAGGTTACCAGGGACTAGGGAGAGGGGGAGTTATTGCTTAATGGGTACAGAGTTTCAGTTTGAGGTGAAAAAAAAGTTTTAGAAAAAGACAGTGGTGATAGTTGTATAACATTTTGAATGTAATTAACACACTGAATTGTACACTTAAAAATGTTTAAAATAGCAAATTTTATGTATATATATTTATCAAAATAAAATATTTAAGAAAGAAATTATTTCATATTTCTGCTTTAAAACTTTGATACGTTTGAATGATACATTTTATAATAGTCTGGTGTTTAACCAAAAGCTTCAGTGACAAGACATTACATATCACAGAGGATTTGAAAGAGTAAACATTGCATTCAAATCAGGAAAAATAGGAGCCATAACTTAAAGGGCAAAGGTTGGAGTGAGGCTTGGCAGGGTGAAGGGAATTTCACTCTGGAAATGGAAGTCTTGGAGAAATTACACTGGGAAAACCAGGAGAATAGGGAAGCATCATTCATTTTCTGCTTCTGCTCCTGCTCCTTGAAAGAAAATGATCAGACATCTGAATAGGGGTGAAGAAAGGCAAAGAGATGTTGTAGCTGCCCTCGGCAGCAAGGGGTTATGGCAAAAACAGCAATCAGCCTAAGAATGTAAATGGAGCTGAGATGCCAGACAGAAGGCATAGCGACCGTTCATCTGAGCTGGAAATAAAACAGAGGAGAGTAGAGGGATGAGCTAATCATCCCCAAAGCAGGGAACCAAGGAATAAACAGGCAAGGGGAGAAAACAAGTGGAGGCCACAGGGGTACTAAAAGCGGCAATTTGGTTGGAGGTGGCAGGGAATGTCAGAGTAAGAAGTATTTGCATGTGAGAAGCACTTCAGGGAAGCAACTTCAGCAGAGAAATTTCTGTGATGGGGACTGAGAGATGGGTGACAGCTATTTTTTTTCCCCTCAGTTGCAGTCCAGGCTGAACTTGGACAAACTAGGCAGATTAATTGAGGAAGCCAAGTGAGAAGCCTCTAGCCTCTAGCTTAGGGGTAGAAGTAGGAAGAAAGAGAACTCTTTTAAAAGCCTGATGGACTGGGTAAACCAAGGTAAGCCTGATTCAGTGATTAATCTGTGAGCCTGCACCTTTCTATGCTGTTTGTAAAGTGTGTATCATAAGGTTTCCTCCCACCAACATGAAAGAGCTTGCCCCTACGTGGCACACTCCAGATGGAGGCCGGACCCTCCATGGGAGAGGCTGTTAGATCTGACTTTATGCTCTGAGATTGCCAGTGGCCTCTTAGATGCTAAATCCAGGGCTTTTTAAAGTCCCTCCCCTGCTTGATCTCCCAGCAAACATTAGTTAGACACTGTTAATCACCTCTTCTTTCTTCAATCACTCATCTCCCTTGACTTTTTATAACAATGTACTTTTTTAGTTTCCCTTCAAGTTTCTTGGTCATTCTCTCTCTTTTTCACCAAGTAATGTGATTCATCAGATGTCCAGTGACTGCTTACTCTTTGCTAGATTCTGTAGCAGGAGCTGGGAGTTTAAAAGTGAATAAGCTTCTGTTCCTGTTTTCAAGGCATTCATGTTCAAAGAAGAACAGCGAGGTGACCAGCACAGCACGATAAGAACGCAGCAATGAAAGGATGCACGCAGTCAAAGGCAGCACAGAGGGGCAAACGGCAAGGAGTGTGCTGGGGATGGGTGGGAAAGAGATGGTACACCTATGCCCACCAGTGTGCATTCTAGCAGCAGGACAGCAAGCCAAAAGGCATGGATGTTCAGGAACTGCAAGAAGTTAGAATATCACTAACCATGAAGAGCAAGGCTGAGGTAATGGTTGGGGTGAGAATGGAGATACAGTCGGTCTTGAATGATGAGTTGAGGAACTTGTACTTTATTCTATAGGCACCAGGTGTGGAGAGAAAATGAGTCCAATTTTGAAAATGTTGAGTTTGTGAGATTCCTATGAGACATTCAGATAGGGATGTTCATTTGCCAGGTGGATGTACAGGACTGGAGCTCAGCCAAGGGTTTTGAATGAGAGATAGATTTTTTTTTTTTTTTCTGAGTCATCGGTATATAAGGAGTGGTTAATCCATAGAAGGGGGTGTGATCACACAAAGATAGGTTACATGGTGGCGTTTCTCAAAGTCTTGTCCTTGGATCACTTGCATCAAAACCCCAAAGGGGCTTGCTAAAGATGCAGATTCCTCAGGTTCCAGCCCAAACCTACTGATTAAGGAATGTCTGTGTGTGGTGCCTGAGAATCTGCACTTTAAATGTATTCCCTAGGGAAAAGGTTTATACCATGAGTTACACTAACCACTGGCATGGAATGATGAAGCAAAGAGAACAAAGGAAAGAACTCGGAAGGGAGCCCCAATTGTTTAGAGGGCAATGTGGTTTTTCTCCTCCCCCTCCTGGATGGCATGGATTTGACTAAGACTAAGCTCTCCTCCTCTTCCCCTCCCCTCCCCTCCCCTCCCCTATGTTGATGAAGCTGATATTTGTATTGACCAAGTCTCCTTAGCTCTGGTCTCACATTTCCTAATAGAACTCATCTCCTCCCCAAACTACTTTTGTTAAGGAACCACCATCTGCCCCCTTCTCAGCATGAGACTTCAGCTTCCCCAGCCATCGCTGATCGATGGCCAGATCCTGTTGTTTCTTCGTTCACGATATGTTTCACCATCCTCCCATTCCTCTCCATTTCTATTGCCAATACTCTGGTTCAGCCCCTCCCTACCTCTTGCTTGGACTGCTACAAGATTTTTTAAAACAGGTATCCCTGTCTCTAGTCACTCTTTCTTCTTTAATTCCTGTAATGCATTGTTGTCAAAATAGTCTTCCTGAAGAACTGCACAGCATTGCTCACAGACGTTTAGTGTCACCATGTTGCCTGGAGAATAAACCCTAATCACCTTAACCTGACATTCAAATCCCATTGTGATCTGCCCAAGTTACCTTTCCAGTCTCATTTTCCACTCATGCCTCTCATGTATCCTAAGCATTAGCTGCACCTCTTTGTCTTTGTCCATACCAGCCCCTCTGCCAGGAGTGCCCTTAATTCTGCTCTTCACAGCTACACCCTCCCTATCCTTTAAGCCCCAGTTCAAATGCTGTTTACTTCATGAAGCCTTCCCTATTCTGGATGAGTCTTCAGAAATAACTTATCCTTTGGTCCCTCAAAGCATATGTGTTTGCTGCACACAATTTTTTTTCTATCTAGTATTCGAGTTTTGTTTTGTTCTAATGTCTTACCTTTCCCACTATAGTCACAGTAGAACAAAGACTGAACGTCAGGACTTTTAGGTCCAAATCTTGCCTATGTTAATTCTAACTGGGTGAGAACGGGAAAATTATTTAGCCTTTTTGTGCCTCGATTTTCTCATAGGTAGAATGGGATAACAGTGTCTACCGCATCAGTAGATACCATGCATGTGAGAGATAGGGAAGATGGAATGCACAGGGCATTCCAGCCAAGAGAAGCAGCTTAGCGCCTGATATGGAGGAGGTGCTTAAGAAATGTGTACTGAATTGGTGAGAAAGGGTACATTTCCAAGTAATCTATGAAGGGTGGTGGTAATATAAAAATTCAAGTGATAGAATGCAAGAAAGACTTTGGTTTTGAAGTTATCTGCATTTATTTTAGCTAAGGTTCATGCATAGGACTTTAACTTCCAATAGCTTCAAAGTTTAAATTTTATTTTTAAACCAGAGTTCTTCTGTCCTAGAATTCTGAAGAGTTTCACTCTACGTGATAGGCACATTTGGTTGCTTACTCACCAGGCATTGCCTCTTCTTCCTCACTTACAGGGCTCTGATTTTGTCTGGGCAGCAATGTACCTGCCCCTAGGGGATGTATCCTGATTAGTCTAAGTCAATCAATCATTTTACCATTGGTGGCCGTATGACCCAGTTCTAGCCAATGAGATTAAAGGTAGAATTTGGGGCCTTATGGGAAAGCTGTTTCTTTCTGATTTAAAAAAATTAAAAAAAATAGTTCCACAGGAGGAAAAGGCCCATCCTCCTTCCTTCTCTGCTGCTTCAGCTACATTATGGAAGGAGAGGATACTTTGAGTTATTGCTAAGAGAGTCAGAGGTGCCGAGGAAAAGTCCTGACATCTTTGAGGTGAACTAAGCTGGGAACCATTGATCTCCAGGCTTCTCAAGTAAGAGCAAAGATGTCTGTGTTAAGCCATGGTTAGTTGAGCATCCCATAACTTGCAGCTAATCTTTTAAAAATTTCCTGATAGTGTTTGAGTACATCTATGTGCATCTATATCTATATCTATAGCTATAGCTTTATCTATAGTTCAACAGCCTCAAAGTATAATTTTTAAAAAAAATAAAGGATCTTTTGTCATGGAATTTTGAGGTATTTCACTATATGAATGAGATGTATTTGAATTTTTAAAAGAATTTCTTTTGGAATATGACAATATTTTCAGCTCACATTCCATTCATCCTACATGATATACTTAATTATCATTCAGAAACTGCTGGTTTGCTTATCTTTTCTGTAGGAGACATGTTCTCCCTGGCTCATTTGAGCTAGTTTTTCTGGTTGAGTTAGATGTTTAAATAGATAGGCAGAACAACAACAAAAAGTAAGATTTTCTTTTTTGTATTCTTGAATTCCCTTGTATTCTTTTTGACAGTATTTCATTGATTCCAAACTTCTGAATATTAAATCCTGTGTTAAATAGCTACTGAGAAGGGAAGGCGGGAGCTGCAAGAAGGGGTCAGAGTACTTCGTCAGTGAAATAGCCTAGTAAATAAGAAGATGGCACCTGAGTCTGGGCTTTTGGGTAGCATGCTCAGTGACAGGGGACAGCTGGGGAGAGCATATGCAGAAACCTGTGTCCAACGGGCCATTAAATGTGGGACCTACCCTGCCCATCCTATTTAATGTTGCAATCTGTTCCCCCACCCATGCTGTCCATGCTGTCCACTGGGACAGCTGTTTCTTCTACCCAGAGTTCTTAACCTTTTTTATTCTATGGATTCCTCTGACAGTCTGGTGGAGCTTAGGGACCCCTCCTCAGAATAACGTTTTTTTTTTTTTTTAAGATTTATTTTATTTATTTCTCCCCACCCCCTCATTGTTTGCGCTCACTGCCTGTTTCATTGTGTGCTCATCTTCCTTTTAGGAGGCACTGGGAACCAAACCTGGGGCCTCCCATGTGGGAGAGAGGCACCTAATCGCTTGAGCCACCACTACTCCCTGCTTTGTTGTATCTCTCATTATGTTTTCCTCCTTGTGTCTCTTGTTGCATCAGCTCGCCATGCCAGCCCATCACATCAGCTTGCTGTCTTGCTTGTCTTCTTTAGGAGGCACCAGGAACTGAACCTAGGACCTTCCATATGATAGGCAGGAGCTCGGTTGCTTGAGCCACATCCACTTCCCCAGAATAATGTTTTTGAATGAATTAAATAAAATACATAAGGTTACAAAAGAAACTCATTATGTAAAAATACAGTTACTTTGAGACATTAAATAATAAGACCTGCAGAAGTTCCAATAGCCACAAAGTAGTGATAAGTATAAACAATATTTCAACATAACAGCCACAACTGTCATAGGATCTGTAAACACCTGTGAATTCAATTGTGTACAGAGTCATGGGTACTGCTATTAATGTTGTGATTGGTTACCTACAGTCATATTTGAAGGTTCAAGGTTAATGAAAAGAAACATGTCATTTTTTTTTTTTCCCCATCCAGACCCTCTGAATTCTATCCATCCATCCCTTGTGGGTCCTGGACTCCAGGATAAGATTCTTACCCTTATCCCCGTCTGCTATTTTTGCATAGTTTTTATCATCTAACAGCATATATTTACTTATTTTTAAGTTTGTTTTTAATTGTCTGGCTCTCCCTATTAGAATTAAGTTCTACAAAGTCAAGGTCTGTTTTGTTCACTGATGTATCCCAAGTATCTGGAACAGTGCCTAGCTCTTAACAGAGGCTCAGTAAATATGATTGCATGAATAAGGCCAGAATGCGCCAGCATCTGAGTCTCCGCAGGGTGGCAAGGAGTTGTCTTTCCTTTTCTCTTACTTCCCTTTCTCCACTCTTCACTCTCCATTTTCTATCCTCTTTCTTCCATGTTTTCAATCTCTCTCTCCTTTCCTTTCTCTTTTATTATCCTCTCTTTATTTCTCTCTCATTCAAGATATTCATTCGACAAGTATTTAGTGTGAATACATTTGTGACAAGGCAGACCCTGGGCTCCTAGAGCTCATCACCAACTGGGTAGTGCCCAAGGGCATGGCCTTTGGAGCTAGGTCAGCCCCGGTTTAACTTCTGCCTCTACATCGTACTTGCTGTCTGACCGTGGGCAAATCTCTTAGCCTTTCTGTGGCTTAGTGTCTTTTCTGTCACTCATTCGTTCATGAGTTGTTATTAGAGAGCCCGCTGTGTGTCTAGCACTGTGGTAGATAAGTGCAGTCTTGTGGGGAGAGAGACACGCAAACCCACAATAACAATATGGTGTGATAAGTGTTCCAACAGGCGAAGGACAAGATGCCATGGAATGTAGTTCTTAAAGCCCTGAGACCAATGAGGTTCAGTCTTAGCCCACTGCCATAGCCGAGAAGGACAGTCCATTAGCGACAAGTAATTTCAAAAGAATTTCATTAGCTTTTTGGCATTTTGAGAACAATACTAAAGAGTGCACCACAAGAATTATTAAATATCCTCTTATTATACCTCCAGACTTTATTTCCTTCTCCTGGAATTCCCAAGACTTTATTGTGTGTAACAACATAACCTCTTGCCTTCTTTTTTTTGGGGGGTGGGGGGAGGAGTAGTGGTAGAGGAAAGGAGCAGGCAGAAGGGCAGATATTCCAGGGCTGGCGATTTCAGGGTTCTCTCTGGCGGACCATGGATAAGAGAGGACAGTGGATGTTCTCTTAGTGCTAATTTTTACACAAGATAGGGAGCATCCTGAAGGAGAAGAAGGCGAATGAGAGTGTTGCTATCAGCATGGGGGACTGGAAAACGAGAGACCATGGCACATAACTGAGAGGAATTCCGTCTGCCTGGAGAAAGGAGATGAGTGGGAGACTGGCAAGAAAAAGAGTAAAGGGGAAGGTGGCACAGAGTTCAGAGAGGTAAATGGGGCCATGTCATATAAGACCTTCTAAACCTCATCAAAGAGTTGAGATTTATCCAGAGATAATAGGGAGTCAGGGAGGGATGAGATCAGATAAAGGTTTTTAAAACACTTCTTGGTTTTAGGAATTGATCAGAGGGGACAAAGATTAAGAGGCAAAGGGGGAGGGAGACAAGGGCCACGGTGATGCCAGAGGTTAGGAGAAATGACTGGTTTCAAGAGACATTCTGGAGTTGGAGTCTATAGGACTTAATAGTGTGTGTGTGTTTTTTTTGGGGGGGGGGTTCCAGCCACACCTGCCTTGTTGGACATTTGGGCTATTCTGAACTTTTATTTTAAGCATTTACAGAGCCAGGAGAGCTGAAGAATAGGAAAAAAACATTAAAAAGGAAAACCAGAAAAGGTTTTAATTGATACAGAAATAATTAAAATCACTTCTTGGCCTTTTGGCTAAGGTCAAGTGCAGAAATGATTAAAGACCAATAAACTGCTGCTGGGGGTTAACAATCCTTACTCCACAGCTCTGTTGGGTGGTTTAGATGAGATGATGCATGTGAAACTGCTCTGTATGCTTAAAGTGCTCTATGCGTGTTAGAGCTTTGTCTTTATTTTAATTAAATAACACAAGGCCAAATGCTATGGTTGCCCACATGAATAATGCCCATCCACAGGACCAGCTACATAATCTGTGGAGCAGGAATAGATCAGAGGGGCCAAAGATTAACAGGCAAAGGGGGAGGGAGACCTGGGCCAAATATGAGTCCCTTGTCCAAAAAGTATTAAGAATTTCAATATGGTGGCAGCAGAGCATTAGACCACGCATGGGGCTCTTCTGAGCATGGGGCCCTGTGTGACTGCACTGGTCATGTACCCTTGAAGCCACCCTGACACCCAGTACTTCAAAGAGGAAAGCCAGGCTGCTGTTGGAGGAGAGCTTGGGAATATAGAACTTGGCCCAAGGCAACCTTGGGACTGGACATGCGAGGGGAAGAGGAATGAAGAAATGAACATGGTGCATCAATTGATCGAGATTTTCCTGCCCACAGCACGGGCAGATGTAAGGCAATAATGAATATGAAATACATTTAGACAAATAGGTTGGGCCTAGATTGGGGAGGGCCTTTAGTGCTAAGCAGAGGTATTTGAATTCATTTTCTATAGGCAATGGAGAAGCACTGAATATTTGGGGGCAAGAGAGCAGTGCTATAACAATGATATTTTAGGAAAAAGCTCTGGCAGCAGTGGGCTTGGTGACTTGGACTGGAGAGTTTCTGCAGTAGGTAATGGAGCTTTGTGATTAAGCCATTCAGGTGTTTGGTTGGAGAGAAGGGGTACTTAGAGTCCAAGTGGGTAGAGAGCAAAAAATGGAAAGAAAGGGTTGGATAACAAAAACTATAAGGTTTTGAGCCTGAGTAGGTCCCCAGCTTATACATGTAAGATGTGATCCCCACCCTCAGTTGTGTATACGTGACACCCACCCATTTGCTATGATGGAGTCTTTGTCATGGTGGTGCATCATTCCCACTTTGGTTTAGCATCCTACCAGACATACATATACAAATTTTTGCCTTTTTAAATAATACTTTGAGAAATTATAGAAAATGCCTATATTTTTAATATGTTCAGTCCCTTTATTAGTGAAATGTCTGACCCAGTTGTTGGGATTTGATGGTCTTTTTATTATGACCTCAAATCCCTGTATCCTGTAATTGTATTTTTTTCCAGAGTATTTTTAGGTCTGTACATGTAGTTCTAGGTCAATTCTTCCATCAACCCACACTAAGCCTTGTGATCTGAGCAACGTGATTAGGCCCATGGATGAAATGCCAAAGTCATCTGTTCATATGTTCCATTATTTCCTCCTCACCATACATTATCTGTATCTCTCCACAAGGATTTCCCTTGGTCACTAATACCTGTGAGCAGGTGGCAATCATTCTACCCCAAACTGCTGCAACAAGATCTTAGACTTACTGTATAATTTGCCTTAGCCCTAAAGATTAAATGAAAGTAAACACCACGAAGATCCTTTGGTTTTCATGTTTGAATGGAACATTTCTCCTTCTCCTCCTCCTCCGACTAACACTATTATTATGATTTTAGGAAATAGGAACTATCCAAGTCTGGCTAATTTCCTTTCATTCCCCTTTATTTACTCCCACAACTGTTTGCTAGCCACCCTTTCTTTACCCTACCTTTAAGGCAAGAAAAACTGAAAAAAAGGTTATTCAGAAAGTTCCCACTCCTAACAAAAAAGCAAAACCTATATAGTTTGAGTAATTAGGGAAGGACACTTGACAAAAGGACAGCACTGAAAAAAAATAGTTTCCTTAAACTCTTGGAGAAAAGAAATCAAGTCTGCACTACGATCAACCTAAATTAAGTTACATAGTTATAAGTAAAAATGTTAATGTCACACCATTTTTTTTTCTTGCTCCTATATATTCATTCTGATAGATAAGGTAAGTGGGTTAGGACTCCATATTAAATTTGTATGAATTAATGGCTATTAGGAGGATGTGTAACAAGTGACTGCACTATTGATTGGTACAGGTTCTATATTTTCTATCTGGTTATTCTTAGAAACAGAAACAATATAGTGGAAGCCATTGCCTTGGTTAAATAACTCAAGCTGTTATAACAGATAAACCCTAACAGCGGCCTAACACAATTGAAGTTTCCTTCTCATTCTTACAACTGTCCAGTGTGGGTATTTAGCAGGTGGCCTTCCATGTGGTGACTCAGGGGCCCAGGCTTCTCCCATGTGGAGTGGGCACGTCAGTGTCCTTTGCCTCCAGCCAGCAGATAGGAAGAGAGACTGGAGGATCAGCCAGGGGAAATTTTTATGGACCAGGACTGGACGTGGTGTTCCCGACCTGCATTCACATTCCAATGGCCACAGCTCAGTCACATGGCTACGTTTAACCACAAGGGAGACTGGGAAATGAGTCTATCTGAGCATCCAAGAGGGCATTTAAACCCTAGCTGCAGTCTCTCAAGAAAGCTCAAAGGACAATTATATTCCTAATGTATGGAAAAACTTCTTAAATCTTTTTCTCCCTCTTCCTCCTTCTCTATATGGATCCTATGCCCATGGCAGTTAGCCCCAAAGTCCTCTCCTCCCCCACTCAAGCTCCCAAATCTCTTTCAACCTAGCCCACTCAGAGCCTTTCCTCCCTGTCACTCCAAATCTGCTTCTTTTAACCCTCTGGGCCTCAGTTTCTCCATATGTGAAATGAGAAACTTGAACCAGAGAACCTTTGTGTATTGAACATTCAATGACTATTTATTAAATGCCCACTGGACTAGGCCAGCTCAAACATTTTCAAATTCTATAGAAAGGGCAAAACAGTTAAACCAGGTACTTTCTCCTGCTGTGGCTATAGTTTTATGGATTTGTTTAATGGCCCCATCATATGATTAGGAGATTCATTTTCGAGATAAAAGTAAGGTACCTATCTTTGTGTCATCAGGAAATGGTGAACAAAATTCACTGTAATTCATGAAAAACAGCTTATAAATATGGAACTACTATCTCTTTAGAAAACACCTTGATAACCTACTTTGGGGATTCTAGGTTATAGAAACAAACAAGAACCACAACCCATTAATATCTAATAGTATAAGCACAGGAGGGTTTGATGCTTCATTATTTATAGGGGCCAAAGGCTAGAACTGACTTGAAGTAGGACCTTGGGTACATCCATCCATAGCATGGAATATGAAGTGGCTCCTAAAAATAATAAGTTTGAGT
>JAQZBX010002057.1:35343-75727 GCA_029593785.1 Cabassous unicinctus
TTTTTTTTTTTTTTTTTTTAAGATTTATTTATTTATCCCCCCCTTGCTGCTTGTGTTTTTTTCACTGTGTCCATTCGCTGTGTGTTTCTTCCATGTCTGCTTATCTCCCCCTTGCTGTGAGGTCTTGCTGCATCAGCCTACCGAGGCCGCGCGGGCCGGCAGGCCTGCCCTCACAAGGAGGCCCCGGGAAGCGAACCCGGGGCCTCCCATATGGTAAACGGGAGCTCTATCCATTGAGCCACACCCGCTTCCCACATACTTACTTTTGAATGTAAAAAATGCAAAGTATAATTTTAAAATATTGAAACAAAGGAGCACTTTATAATGGCACATGTAAATGGGGAGTGGTCCTCATGAAATTTAGAAGAAAGAAGTAAAAAGGAAGACTCCAAGGGAGAAGGACTCTGTATTAGAGAAACATAAGTAGTTTTTCCTTGGGAAGGTATTTTCCAAAGTAGAGCAGGGCCGGTGTGTGTATCAGGCTCTGGTACACCCTGTACAAAGTACAGCTCAACACACTGCTTCCAAGCTGGAGAAGCTATCATGTCTTTAGAAATAGAATTTTTGTGGAGTGGGTGTAGCTCAGTGGTTGAGCGCCTGCTCACATGTATGAGGTCACAGGTTCCATCCCTAGTACCTTCTAAACAAAAAAAATCTAATTTCTTAGTTTTACGTCTACTAGAAGATAAGCAAGTGTCCTGCACCTAAATAGTTGGGCCCAAGGATATATGTCTCACTACAAATTAATGCTTTAATATTGTGATTTGGAAAAAATACCACAGCTAGTCTGTGGTTTGGTTTAAATGGATCAACTCACCAGATCCTCATAACTCTTGGATAAATGGCTAGTTACCCAAACACAAGACTGAACTCTGGATCTACAGGGAAGCTTTGCCAGGATGCAGTCCCTATATGGCTGAAAACCAGCCAGCCTCACCTGCGATCTGTTTGGTGGCTTGTTTTCTGGCCTGCTTTACCACCCACTCCAGTCTATTTTCTCTCTGCAGGTCCCAGAGGTTTAAGAACACATTTTTAACTCAAATGTCCTATGGATCTTTGCCTAGCACCTGGGTATAGTCTATTGACAATAAAAACAAACAACAAAAGAGTGATAGAAATACAGGTGGTGGTTCTTCAGGAATCACATGAAGCAAAGTTAAGTGAATGGTTACCTAGGCCACTTCAGCAACCAGGGATGTGTTCCCTGGCAGTGGGCGGTGAGAGGAACCAGAAGCCTTGTCCATTTATACAACCAGAGGAGCCCAAGCTTGTTTTCAGTCAGGATTTTTGCTCCTAAGTCAATGCTGCTGTGATGGATGAACGAGGGAGGAAAGAACAGGTTACTTGCACTCTCTCCTCTGAAAGGGATCTCTTGGAAAATGCACTTTTTTTTTTAGTTGTAAGCATCATTTGGTATCACTGGAGCCTAAGATAAGAGAACATCAATAGGAAATTAGGCAAAATGGTGGTGGTGGTGAGGGGAAGAAAACAAATTCTTGGTGTGACCTTATCTGGCCCAAACAAAGAAGGATCATGGGAATTGCCCATCTGCAGCCTGCCTAATTCGTAGATAGACAAGATGTTCAGATCAAATCACTAATTTCTAGGTATGTAATTGAATGGTTACCTACCATGTGAATAGTATGAACTAAAACTTCACAAGAAGGGAAAAAAGTGTAAGCTATCCTGTCAGGAATCCTATTAGTCATTAATTCATTTAAAATATTTATTGAGCACCTACTATGTACCATATACTGTTTTAGTGCTTGGCATAATCATTGAACGCCTTTGTCTCATTACCTTGTAAAAGGCCAAGCAGAAGTACAGATAAAACAAACATACAAATAATATGAAGGCAGTATATGATACTGGGCCAAATGAAAGAGTCATATAAATTCTCCTGACTTTTAATTAATAGATGGAAAAGTTACAGTCTACTGAAATAGTCAAGGAGAGCTTTAATTCTGAGCCAGACCTTCAAGAATGGATTTGATTTACAGAAGCAGAGAGGGAAAGGAAGCATATTTCACATGAGATGGGATGGCAGTATAACAGGAACATTTACAAGGTGCTTTACAGTTTGCAGGGCATTTTCTCATCCATGATACAAAGGTGAAAATGAGCATAGTTTTCAGAGCAAGGTGATTAGACCAACCTGACTAGCAGAAAATATTCACTCTCCCATCTGCTCCCTCTCTCCTTTTCTGCCTTTCCTGATCAGAGTTCATAGTTTCATACAGACTTCCTAAACCAAAGCCTGTTTATAAAGGAATTTATCCACAAAGAGGTGGCAAAGGGAACCAGGAAGCTGTATTTCTTAAAGGAGATGCAGCTCATTTAATGCATGTGTGTGTGTGTGTGTGTGTGCTCACACAAGTGTGCCACCTGATAGTTGTCACGGGACACTTTCAATTTGGTGTAAATGAGACATCTTATAACATAGGTCCTTGTAGTTTATAATCCTAAATGAAATATCTGCTAGACTTTGAAGGACTTCCCCTTCCTAGACAACCTTACTTCTCATCTCTTTCCCAAGTAATTCTATTCTTCCTCCTTGTTTCTCTGCCACATCACTAGCTTACATACCTCTACTCCTGCAGTTGGCTTCTTCTGTCTACCTAACTGGATCCACCAACCCTTCAATTTTCAGGTCAAGCCTTACCCCTTCATGAGCTCTTCTCCAGCTATAAATACAACTGATAATTTTTTGCACCGTTCCCCATCTCTATAGCAGTGTTTCTTAACATTTTGGACATGTGTATATATATCCCTTTGAGAATTTGATACATGCCCTGGATCTTGGATACATGGACACAAAAAATATGTGTCTAATTTCAGGAGATTCATGTTTCCTTGAAAATGTTGCTTTTCTAGATCACGTTTGTTTGGTTCAAACCACATACTTCAATGCTTTAAAAAATATATTTTTTATATTATTTTGTCTGACATATAAGTCTTATCTTTATATTTAGATTAACTCAAGGAAAGAGCTGTTTTAGAATTTTTTTAGTATCCCCATAGAACTTAGTAGGAGGTATTTAATAAAAAATACTAAAATTTCACATTTTGACTATAGCCTCTAATGACTACTGAGATCAAGGCTATGCAACTCCTTAATGTAATGCATATATTTTAGGTTTGCAAAGGTTATGTCCATTGATGGTAAACTTAGTTAAACTTGCTTCTTTACAACATGGAGAAAACAAAATTTTGTATTTTTAAATAAATTAGTAAGATATGTTCTCATCACATATACTCAGTACAATCCTAATGTCAATAGAAGATTCATCTTTTAACCCACAAATTTCAAAACGGAAAATCCATTAAAATACAATTAGAGACTCTTATACATAAATAGAAAGAAGGCCCAACTAGACATTGTTCTTATTGAAAAGAGTTCTTTCTTCTTGGTCTATTTTTATATTCTTAACAGAAGCTTTAGGAAAAAAGCCATATCTACCTGGAACAAAATGAATATTTGGAGCCACAGAAAATCACTTTAGTTAATAATGGGGCCAAATTCAGTGCCTTGTTTTCAGCTTTGAAAGGGCATAGTTAGGGGTAACTAACCCAGGCTACTCCTCTGCAGCCCTTATGCCTCTATTGATTATTCTGAGGTCCTGCAGGAATTTGGGCCATAGTATTAGCCACTTGCCCCAACTAGATCTTCACATGATATCATCTTGTTTGGTTATTAAATTGGCTGAATTGATGGAATGAACCATTCCAAAGTCCTATCAATCTGCCATCTTAACAAGCAAATTAACTCAACCACGTAGTGATTCAGCTGGTTGTGTAGAAAGCGCTTCATTATGAAATGGGAAGAAAGGAAGTCATTTTTCCTTTTTCCTACTCTGCTAATGTCTCCTATTTCAAACAAGTCTCCCAATTCTCATCAACTCCTCCCCTCCCCCCAAGATGGCTCCCTTGTCTGTTTGCTCGTTGTTTTTGCTCGTTCTCGGCTTGTTGTTTTTTGCTCATTTTCTGCTCATTGTCTGTTTTTCCTTTAGGAGGCACCGGAACCGAACCCGGGACCTCTCGTGTGGGAGGGAGGAGCTCAACTGCTTGAGTCACATCTGCTCCCCTCATCAGCTCTTCACCTTCCTGTTTACTCTTTTGGATTTGGAGGGGTAGGGTTAAATGTCAGAATGAAGGAAGGCTCATAGGTATTAAGTGGGAGGCCCCAAAGTCCCCTGTGTCCACTTACAAATGAGGCTACAGTATTCAAGCCTCCAAAAAAGGGTCATTCTGCTCTCATAACCCCCCTCTCATCTCAAGCACTGATCTGGCCACAGGAAGCATTCGTTTGGTTCCATTTATTGTCTTCTTCAATAATAACAATAATTTCCCCCCATATAAAACAAAGAGATGCTTGCATAAGCCCTTCTTTTTTGAACATTTGAACACTCATGATATGCATTCAAAATGCAGAGTGTACACACAATAAATCTTAGTTTATCTAGAATCCACGCAGTCACGACACTCAGATGACAAGAATTTTTTTTCTTAACAGACAGAAGTCAGGGAGGGCAGTCATTGCTCAGACAGAGAGATTCAAGCAAGTGCTGTTCTGAATCTATGAGCTCTGTAGGGGAGAAGGTGGATGAAACAGGCAAACTGAGAAAGAAGAAAAGCAAGAAAGAAGGGAAAGAAAGAAGTTGGTGAAGCAAGAAGAGGAGAGTAACGAGGGGGAGGAAGGCAAGAAATGGAGGCAGATGGGGGAGGGGGGATTTTCAGAAAGGAAGGTAAACCAGGCGAAGAACAAGGAGACTCTGAGTGGGCAGAGTCAAGTCTCTGCCGAGCTGTGAGCAGAGGGAGCCAGGTACATTGTTCTGTAAACCACATTATTAGCTGCCTACCATATGGTTTCCGAGATACATGGGGAAAAGCAAAGGCAGAGAACAAAATGTTGTCCTAACATTGAAAAAAAAACAACAACTCTGTAAATTTGGAGAAGTGAGAATAAAAACCTTCTACACAGGAAATCAGTGTTTTTATATGTTTCATAAATAAAGGCTCAGAGAAGACTCTTGTTTCAAAACCATGGTAATTTTGTTTCAGATAAAGTTGCGCCATACCAATGATAATTCAAGTTCTTAATGATGACCTCGGCCACGGCAAGAACTTAAAGGAAAATTCCAAATTTCAAAGAAACAGTAATTATGTTGAGTGTGATTTGACTACTGGCTGCAGTTTCCATGTTAAGTAAATGTTGATATATTCTAATTGTTCGAAGATTGCGAATCCACATGTGAAATATAGAACCACTCTCAATTACCTAGGACACAGCCCATTTGCCGCCAAAGCTGGACCTCAGATCTTAGTTCCAATTCTGTAACAGTTGTCTGCTGGACATTTCCACCTGGGAAGCATTATCAGAACTAGACCTGTGCCTCCACCTGCTCTTTTCTCAGACATTGGCACCATCTTCTACCAAGCTCACCTCTGATTCATCTCTCTTCATCTCCATATGCTGCCAATTTTTTTCTTCAAAACATCTCTTAGTCCCTTCCTTGCTAGTCTCATAGGTACACATTTTTGGCTTCCCTGTTAATCCCTCTATTTTAGCAGCACTCCTAAACTAACTTCCTTAAATATTGAGTTCATTTCCCTCTGCCCTGCCCACCCCCCCAAATTCCTATGGCATTCCCCGCCATATCAATATCAAGCCTTATCTACTGATTTCCTATCACCCTCAAACCATAGCTCCTTCTCCAGTGGGGAAACTTTCACCTCTAGGTTCCAAGTCAGTGGGTCATTCTGTATTTCTCTCTCTCCCTCAAATGATCCATCAGCAAGACCTGCAGATTTTACCTCCACAGTATTTACCTGTTTACCCTTCTTTTATCTCCATGGTCACCACCCTAGTTCAGGTCTCAGCCACCCACTCTTGTTGGGACTCCTATGATATCCTCATCTCTGTTTTCCCTGCTCCCCCTCCCACCTCTAACCCATTCTGTACACAGCTGCCAGGAAGTAATCTTTTAACATGCAAATCGTATCTTGCCATCCTTCTAATGGCTTCTCATTGCATTTAGAATAAAATCCAAAATCCTTGGCTCCCCTCCGTGGTCCTGCATGAGACTCTCCCCTTGCCTACCTCCTCCCAGTCCTTAATTCACAGCCACACTGGTCTCACCCACTTTTTCTCGCCTCAGGTCAGGTTCTCTGTCCTAGGCACTTATTGACCACCCTCCAGTCTGCTTCTTGACCCACGCAGGATCCTTCTCACCTCTTGGGTCTTGGCTTAGATATCATATCTTCAGAGAAGCCCTTCTTGACATTCCTAAACAGTGTTAGTCCTATTTCCCACCATTATTTTTATTACCATGTTTATTTCCTTCATATGTGTTATCACAAGTTAACAATAGTTTTGTTGGTTTACTTGTGTTTTGTCTGTCTCCCCACTGGACCCTGACTTCCAAGAGGGCCAGGACCTTGTCTATCTTGTTAACTATTTGTGGTAGTTTGAGGGTTTTTTTTGTTTGTTTGTTTTATTTGTCTGTTTGGTGGTACTGGGGATTGAACCCAGGACCTCGTACATGTGCAGGCACTCAATCACTGAGCTATACCCACTCCCCAGCTGAGGCTTTTATGGATGCCAGAAAAGATCATAACCTTAGGGCTCATCCATTCCTGTGGGTGTAAACCTATTGTAGATGGTGTCTTCCTTTTGATTAGATCACTTCAGTAGAGTGTGACCCAGGGTGGGTTCTAGTCCTCTTACTGGAGTCATTTATAAATAAGGAGAGAGGGAGCTGCAGAGACAGAGAGAAAAGCCCAGAAGCTGAGAGAGAAAGGCCTGGGAGCCAAAAGCTGAAATCAGTGGAATGCAGAAGCATGGAGAGAAATCCATGGAAGCTGAAAGGGGAAGCCATGGAAACTAGGAAGCTGAAAGTGATGAGACCTGAGGAGAAGGTTGACGCTAACATGTGCCTTCCCATTGGTCAGAGGAATCCAGGATGGCTAGCAGTCAGTCTTCCGGAAGAGAGCATCGCCTGAGGCCTTGATTTGGACATTTTTCTCAGCCTTGGAACTTTAAGCTAATAAGTTAATAACTTCCCACTGCAAAAGCCAATCCATTTCTAATCGATTGCTTTTGGAAGCTTTTAGCAAACTAAAACACCATTGTTTCTCTAGCTCCCAGCACAATGCTCAATATTTACTAGTCACTAGAATTACTGTTTTATTATTATTTCATCTTGATGATTATGGACTCTGTGGACGGGATATCTTCCGTTTTCTCTCAGGATATCCATGCTCTTCTGGCATCCCTTTTGTCTTTTCTGATATTGTCTCCAACTGGGATCTGTCTCTCCTAAATTTTCAGTCTTTTCCCATTGACAGTTTAATTATTTCCCTTCACTCTTAAAAACCCTCATCTGACTCAATCCAATCTTTCTTCCCTCTGTTATACAAACCTGTTAAAGAATAGTTTCTACTCAACTGGTATTTCCTCATTCCTATTTATTCCATTCCTGTATTCAACTTGTCTCCATCAATTGTTTCTATTACTCCAAATTAAGTTCAGAAACAATTTTATAATGTTTCAAAAATAATCCCACTGGTATTTTACTTGTAATTACATTAAATTTATCAGTTAATTTGGGAAAAATCAATATCTTTGCAATATTGAATTCTTCCTAATCAGGGACAAAAGACATTTTCCCATTCATGTATTTTTAAAGAAAATGATAGTTTCCTTTGCATTGATCCTTTTACATTGTCATCATATCTCCCCTCAACAGTCAACAGTTTCCCTAGAATATGTCTAAATGTTGGTGTCTCATTATTAATTAAAGAATTGTTTCACAGGTCACATGGTATCCTTTTTCCTTATAATCTATATTGGAATGAGGAAAGATCTTTCTGGACTATGCATTCACCAAAAAATAATGCAGATAGAGTTCCCACTGTTTACTTGAAATCTATGGGAATCACCTTTTAAAATCATAAGTTGGAGGATGGACCGAGGCCAATCCAGTGATCCAGCAGTCAGATGGATGTGAGCAGGAAGCTGGGGCTGTGGGAGAACCCAGCAGGGAATCAAAACCATCAATAGCTCGAACTCTGCACCAGGCCCTGTTTTGAACATTCTGCATGTATTTCCTTACTTAATCCTCACAATAACCCTATGAGGTGCATATTATCATTATCTCCATTTTTACAGATGAAGAAACTGAGGTTTAGTTAAGCAAATTATCCAAGCAAATGATTAGAGAAGCCAGGATTCAAATCCAGAGCGCCTGGCTCCAGAAACCATGTTTTTTCATTTCTTTGCTACATTGCCTCACTTCTGTATGTTTTCTTCATTTATGCCTATTTCTTCTCCAGGGGTGGATGGAGAGCTCCCTCTTCCTCTGTGGCCTATTCCTGCCACCATCTCCCAGCTCCAGAATCTGGAGGGTCTGCCGGGACCTGCTCCACTTACCTCCTGCCACACATATCACTTTTAGGTCTTCCTTCAGTCTGGCTCCCCCTTGCCTTAATATCTAGAACAAGGGGTCCGTGAGCTTGAATTCAAATTGAAAAGAACATTATTCTTGTGGGGACATGTTGGTGCAGGTATGATATGTTTATTAAATAATACAGTATAGTGTGGACTTAGTAAGGGGTCCAGTGTTTTCACCTGACTGGCAAAGTGGTCTGTGGAACAAAAAAGGTTAAGAACCCCTGATCTAGAACAAATTCCCAGCTGGAGTTTTCCTATTTTAATTTAAATTTAAAATTTTTGGTCCTTTCAATGGTTTTGGGGGGCTGGGGATTGAATGCCTGGGCTCTTCTCTTTCCAGGTCTCTCTCCTCTCTCTCTTCCTCTTTCCCTCTCTCTCTCCTTTCCTCCTTTCTCTCTTTCTCTCTCCTGCTTCTTGAATCACTCCTCTCCTTTGTCTTCCATTATGCCTTATTCTCTAAAGAGAGTGCCCTGAAGTGCCTCATCACACACTCCTTTCCGTCTGTCCACACCTTGCTTTTCCCCACTGCTCCATCCTCAGCCTGGTGTTCTTGTTACTCACACACATTCTAAAGGTTATACCACCATTCTTTCGCCGTTGGTGCCTGGTCCATGGCCCCAGCCCAGATGCCCCTGAAGCTTCTCTGAGACAGCTTACATCTGCTGGATATTTCTGGTCTTGTAGACCAGAAACCTTAAACTCAACATGGAAAAAGCTACACTACTCACCTTTTCTCACAGAAGGTGTCTCCTGCTTATGCCTAGACCATGTAGGAGTCTTCTTTGACTCCTCCCTCCTGCCTCTAGTTCTGCCACTTTCCAGTCCAATAGTCTCCCACTCTTCCAAGGGATGCTCACACCCCTACCTGACTCCTCCAAAGCCTCCAGCTCCAGCTCCAGCTCCTCCATATGGCCTGGAAGGTCGTTGGTCTCTCCTGATCTCACTGGCCTCATCTATCTCTACTCCCTGCTACGTTCTGTTCCCAGTTTTCTGAACAGCTTGGGGTTCCCTGCATTTATCTGACACGGCCTCCCCTACGCCCCCTCCCCCTCCCGCTCTCTCCACCCCAATAAAGGTCTGTGGGGGGAAATCCCTGATTGGTAACATTTGCTGAGTTGTGTAGTGTAAATACTCCTACAATGGACAATTTCAAACTACTAACCCGATGTCACTGATGTGGAGTTGGGAAAAGATGCTCACTATTATACAGTATTCCCACCATACAGATACAATGGACCTACAACAACATCAAGAGCATAGAAAATAGTGAAATGTAGCAAAATAATTAGGGAGTGATAAGTTTTTAGTATATATTCTCTTTTAAAATATAATTTTATTGTAAGCTTATAGAGTTTACTTTTTAATAAAGACTGTATTTAACAACCAGTTTGCAAGATTCCTGAACTTTTAATGATCAGCCCCTGTGAGCTGGTACGAGCCAGCTCCAGTGCACCACTGACCCCACTTTCCAGCAATCCTTTTCGCTACTGACATTTGATCGACACTTATTCTTCACTAAGCCAGTCTGTTGATGCTGGGAAGGGGCTCATCTTCTTTCTCCATTGTTGATTTTACTACATTGCAATGAACTATTTATGTTTTGTATCCCCTCCTGTTCCAAGAGTTTCTGAAGGGCAGGAGCTGTGTCTCATTCATCTTTGTAATCCCAGGACAGTGCCTGGTACATAGCAGACACTCAGAGAATTATTGCTTAAGTAATTGGCAGTGCCTTCCCTGTTGACACTAAACTTTCCGCACCGATCTCCACTCCCAGTCTCTTTGGGAAGGGCTCTTGGCTGCACTATGGAACCACGTGTCAGGCCTCAATAAACATATATTTGTTGATTGGATGAACTGACCAAGTGGACTAGAGCATTTGTAGGTGTGAATAGTTTACCCATATATATTCAAGGTAGGAAGGGGTGTGCTTTCCAACTAGTCCCCGGACATGGAGTCCCCATCCTCATGGCTATCAAGACTCACGCTGGCTGTGCTTATGGGATGCACTTGTGGGAAAGAGACCATTTAAGGTAGTTGTACATTTGATGTCCTGAAGCCCTCTATCCCCGAACCTAGTCTTTTTGACTTAATGAAAGTTAACATTCTCAACCATGATATTGACTGACAAAAAATCAGAAGAGTCTACCAAGAGGAGTTATTTGTTGGAGTGAACAGAACAGTGATTGAGCATCTATTACATTACAGATGCTGTATTAGCTATGGGGATGAATCAATGGAAAGGAATCTGTAAATGTACCAAAGACTTTTTTTCATTTTTCAACTGAATGGTTGTCATTTTAATGACATAGACTCTAATTTCTAGACATTTTTAGAGTCAAATATTTTTTGTAGCTAATTAACTGTGTAGACTGTTATCTTAGAGCACCTAATTTACTGTACATCTACAGAAATTTATCTCAAGCCAACTGAGAAGGGGTACCAGTGAACTCTCCAGAATTGTTATTTTATACTCCACTAGGATGACTTGTTTATATAACCAAATCTTTTTGTTTTCCAAGAAGACTCAACAGTTCCATTAAGCAACAGCAAAAGCAGTAGTCACTTCTCCAGAGCAGACTTCAATCTTAGCATGATTTATATTTCACAAATAAATATTTAAAAGCAAATCATAACAGACCGAAAACAAACACCATCACACATACCCAAAATATGCCAGTTAGTCTGGGTCCATTTCTCTTAGGAATTATGTGTTTCTGAAACCTATGTAGATTTTACTCTATCTCTAAAAAAAGTTCAGTGTCTTTAAGGTTCTATCTATGCACACACATCAGCCTGAAAAGCCAAATCGAAAAACACTGAGGTCACTCAAATTTAATTTGAATTCAAGTTGAATTTGAAAGAATTCTTAAAATCCCCTTCTACAGGAAAACATTATTTCTTGCCTGTGATGGGTACAAATTTATATATACTCTTTGTCACATTGGTAATGGGCCACATCTGTGGTGAACAGATGTTTCCCAAGAATCGAAGATTCATGAGTCTAGGCGCAGTGTGGTTAGGAGCGGTGAGCTGTTCTCACTGGATGTTTCGAAAGAGAGATGTGCTACACAATTAGTTTGAATGTCAGATTTTCCCCATTGGATAAGGACAAAATGGCATGAGCAGGCTCTCTGCCTGTCTTTGAAAAGATATTGTTTTGGAGGATTGACTGTATCTATACTTGATGGTTCTGAACTAGAAATGATTCTGTGGCATGATTAGGTCTCTTGGAAAGTAAGAAGGGACTTACTTCTGGAAGAGAAGTCTAGACATTGTCCACAGACTTAACTAACTTTTGAAAAAAAGAAGGCAAAGAAGAAAAAAGTAAAAGGATTTTTTCACTTAGACAAGAGCCACTCTAAAGATGGAAATAGCAACTGACCTTTGGTGAGAGATATTTTCTGAACATTCAAAGTAGGATTTGACTGCTTTATAATACTTTTAGAAGACATGGAAAATACTCTTTTGTGGCTGAGAAACACTTCTTTTAAAATGAGCAAAGCCTTAATTAGTCCACATGACAGTGTCTCTGGCCAGGTGGGAAATTTCAGCCTTGTACTTCCTGGCCTGTACCCTCTGAGCAATTACATTTCATAAATTTCAGGAGTGTGCTTGGGGCAGGTGGTTGAGACATGGCAATGGTAATAAGTCTGGGCATTGATGGCTTCCAGTTTCCAAATTCAGAGCTAAATGTTGGCCTTGGCACAACTGTAATTCATTCAATAGAATAGTCTTCCACAGGTGGTAACTCAGTGTCTTAAGTTTATTTCTTATTGCAATCCTTGAAAAGCGGCAGCATATGGGAGTATTAAAAGAGCTCTCTTTTTTTCCAGTGGGCCATAAAAGGCTAGATGGAAGTTCTTGCGAATGCAAAGAAAATTAGGTTGAAATGCTCTACACTTTGTGGCCAAGGCTGAATTCCTACTAACCAAATATGCATGAACGTGGGGAGATAATAGTAACTGGGCCAGCATTAATGCTCACCGTTGGGGTGAACTCCTCAGTGAGATGGAGATAAAGAAAACAAACACCTTAAATACACAGTTATCCTCATATTTAATGCTTGCAGCCCCAAACAAAAGTGTTTTTCCCAGAACTTTTTTCCTATTACAAAAAGTAATACAGGTTCATTCTACATTTTAGGAAGTTCAGGCAAACATAAGGAAGAAAATGTCCTTCATTCTCCATGTGTGTATGCAAAAACATGCCTTTTGCAATTTGTAGATTAGGTTTGAATGGAGACAATACTCTTCTTTGAGAGTGGTTTCAAAATGAGTAGGTAGTACCGGGGCACGTTTTTTTGCGGGGGGAGGATGGAGAAACCCCAGTGTTCCTGCATCAACAACTAGAGCCTAATCAGCTTCCCACACACAAAAAAAATGGACACTCATCCAAGTGCTTTGAATGTCTGAGGGCCTGATGGGTTACTTGGCTAAACCTTGGAGGAGCACCCATTCTGCTCAAGGACAACGAGTGGAAGAAGAACATTTTGGGGAAGGCATGGGCCTTCCAATTTTGTAGTGTTCCTGTGACCTTCCAGCTTTGAGTCAATGATGCCCTTTGGGACATGTTTGACTGCTCACCACAGCTGACCTCCGAGGCATCTTATTTCCTTCATGTGTGAGTCCTTCCACACTATCACAGAAGGACTGTCTCTCCACCGGCCAAGAAAATATGCTTCTGGTCAAGGGGTAGAAGAAAAAGTATTGTTCTGTAGACTGCTTATGGCTTTCTAAAAGGTGTTTGAGATGTAAAAATAAGTCCAGGGTTCCTTAGGTTTGTCCAAATTTCTGGTCATTTCATATCCCACTTCTTTTGAATGATAACACCCTCCATAGATGTGTGGACATTGATCATCCGACTGTCTTCAGACTTTGGGTTGGGCCCCTGGATCTCACATAACTGTTTTTCTCTAGTAATGTAATTGAAGCCACCTTACCTGTGTCAGGAACCCTCGACCTCAAAGACTATGATTTTCTAGGTCTTCTTTGTAACGGTATTGAATGTTAACAAACACTAGGTTCAGTGATGACAGACAGACATAGAACACACACCTACTTCTGTCAAAAGCAGTGTCAATTAGAATTATGACATTTGGGTCCCAGTCTCCAAAGCAGCCAGGATGAATGAGGCTAAGGTAAAATGGGAGCCTCTGAGGTGCCATATCTTCTCTATTCCCCAAGAGCAGAAGTCTTTGCTGCCAAACCAGTGTTGTGGACCTGATTTTCATCTCTGTTTTTGGATCCCTTTGGACTGGTGTTTCTTTTGGACTGGTTAGAGGGCTTTTGACTCTGCTTCCTCCAGCACCACCTCTGCTCACTGTCCCTCCTGGATGAAGCACACCATCCTGATGGTGTCATCTCTTTACTACAGGAAAACATCTAAGTAGAAGCAAACAGCCTTTGAGGCTGTCCCTCTGCCTAATGTTGTGAAGAGTAGTCTTCCTATTGACCCACAGCTCACTTCAGGTTGACCCAACCCAAGACCCAGGCATTTTGTTTTTGTTTCATAGGAGTCAAAAGTCTGGAGCCCAGAGTTTTGGCTCTTAGCTCTCACTTTCTCAGTCAGATTTGTTGGAAAGGTTTTCAGACTCAAAGAGCTGGGCTCTGGACTGCTCTCAACATGTCAGCAGAGTTGTGTAATGCAGACAGCATTGGGTCAGAAGTTGAGCAGCCTGAACTCTTAGTCTTGCCAAGGTTCGGTGAACCTGTCTGAGTCTAAGTATGACTGCCCTCATTAAGTTGGTGCTCATAATGGCCCTGCTAAAATTACACAGCAGTTTTCATGATCAGATGAAAGATCGTATGTGGAAGTCCTAGGACCGGGTGAGAAAAATATGGCTCCACAGAAGTTCAGCTGAGAGCATTCTAGGGCCTCACAGAATTAGGGCTCGGGGAATTCAATGCAGACTCTCACTGGAGCAAGGGCTACTTTAAGAGGAAGTGAGCTCCCCAGAACTGGAACGATTCAAGCAGAGACCAGGTGACTAGGTGCTAGGGATGCTATGATGGTAGAAGGCTGGACTAGATACCCCAAAGTCTCTGCTTGGTATCCAGACTTTTCCAAAGCTTGTCATTCCTGGCATGACCTGAAGTCCTTGCACCTGACCTGGAGTCTTTGCATCTTGTGATCCTGACTCGAGTATGGCATCCTGGGTAGTGGGGGGTGAGCTCCCTGAGCACAGGGCACTTGTCTCATCCCTCCTTCCCCCCTAGCACCTGGCTCTGCACCTTGCCTTTAGCAGGGGCTCCACAAGTGCTTGTTAAATGGGTAAAAGCATGCTGGCCTCTCTGACCTCAGCTATGATGCTAAGTGATGTCTCAAATCCAAACCACCTTGACCAATTTTTTTTTTTTTTTTAGGAGTACCAGGGATTGAATCCAGGACCTTGTACTTGTGAAGTACGTGCTGAACCATTGAGCTCTACCCACTGCACAGGCTTGGCCAATTTTATAAAACTTGTTGGGAGAAGGAGAGGTATCTACATGATACTGATAATGAATATGATTTGAATTTCAAATTTTCCACCCAGGGATTTTGCTTTACGCAATTATGAATTTAAGGTAGACATTAGAACAGGGAGTTTGAGGTGAGAACACTGGCCCAGCTGTTCTAACGCTGGGGGAGCAGCACAGGGAGCCAGGCAGCTGGAAAGGTGCTGTCCCTGGAGAGGGAGACAGAGCAGACAAATGGGGAGGTGCTCAGAAAAGCAGCCAGTGGGCAGGCAAACTCCTTGTGTAGCTCCTTGGTCTTGCCTTGGCAATTTCCCTAATATCTAGGTAACCTGACCAAACAGAATAATTTGGTCAATTCCATGAAGAAGTTGCCTCTTTTGAAATATATGATTCTAACCTGTGGCACATTTGACAAAGCAAAAGCTGCGAGTAACACACCCCAAACTGATTTTGTCGGTAAACATCACCCAACTGTTTTCTTATTAATTTACCTTGGCAATACCTCTCTATTATGTAATTATGTGGTATTTCAGACCCATATTTACTTCCATCCCACACACACCTTATGTTACCTCATATTTCCACCACCATATTGAGAAGGGACATATTCCTTCTTTTAGCTCCTGCAGAACCTCCAATAATCCTATCGGGTGATAAGACAGACCCTGACCACAAATAGCTGAACAGGGGTAGAGCACAGGATAGAGACCAGGACTGTGGAAGGAGGAGGTCTCATAGGAGCAGGCATTTCCTACCCACTGGAGAGGCCAGAATAGGTATTTCTGGAACAGCAGCTAGGAAAAAACAAAGCGATCAGCGCTTACTGTGAAAGAACCAAGTTCGAAACAGTTCACGTTGATCCTAATGGAGGGCTGTACAATTCTGGCCAGTCTGCACACCTGGAAAGATGGCAAGCTGGGGCCTCTCCTGGGAAAGGGCCAAAATAGGGGGAAACTGACAAATAGAAACCAAAGAATTTGCTCTGACAGTGCAGCTCAAACACAGCAGCTTCTTCAGACCTGAGGGGTCCCCCAGGGCTGCCGTCTGGAATCTGATGTGTAGGTGGGGGAAACACTTAGGCTGAAGTCCTTTCACCTGGATTCTGACTCTGTTGGTCTGGGTAGGGCTCTGAGGTCAGAATGGTTACAAAATCTCGCCAGGTGCTTCACACTAGGGGTAAGAAGCTCTGCCCTCAGAGCGTGGGGAGCAGCTGCAGCACCTGGGAGTTTGTTAGAAATGCACGTTTGCGGACCCCAGCCCAGACCTACTGAATCAGAAACTCTGACTGAGGGGCCCAGCAATCTCTGCTATTGTCAAGCTGCTCAGGTGATTCTGGAGGTTGCTCTTAAAAATTCCTCTCCCTCCACCTTCCCAATTTCTCTTCGCCGTCCCCTCCCTTCCCTCCCTGGCTCACTCACCTAGGCTCGGAACCATGGAATCTTCCTTTCAGGGCGTCCGTGGGCAGGTTCGACGATTTACCTTGTGGGTGATATGGTTAGATGTTTGTGGGAAGCAAGGCAATTTTCCTGCAGGTAGAAATAAAGTGTACTGGGAAGGTAGGCCTTATTCTGATTTGTGCCATCGGGGTTTAGTCTACCTGTGGGGGTCCCTCCTTCCCCATCAGTCACGAAATGCTCCAATTGTTCCGCCTCCTGAGCCCACCCAGATGTCCATTGTCCATTTCCTCCACTCTCCTCTTATGCAGTCCTGCTTCCTAGATGTCAGCTCTCCTCTCCCCCAATCATCCATCTTTCTCCCCCCACCCACCTCCTTTCTCACACTGCACATGCACTCACCCGTCCTTGTAGCACCTGAATCTTTTTCAATAATTCCTATTGCTGTAGGGTAAAGTCCATGCTCAGCCTGGTATCCCGAGGCCTTCCCCAGCTGGCCCCTCCCTACCACTCCAGCCTTATCTCTCACCAGCTTTCTTCATGAGTCTCCACTCCCGAGGAACTGGTACGACCCTGATAAGATAAGCAAGTAAAATTGGAGCTAGTTAGGCAGGAACAGGTACAGGCAGCCACAAGGGTGTCAGGCTGGGACGGCTTCAGAAACTTTAAATGCTGGGGGTTGTAATGGATACACTGGGGACTTAGAGTTAAATAGCAAGATACTGAGATTGTGTGGAAAATACTACCAAAAACTATCTCAACAGTTCTTCCTTTGTACTTCTTTCTTTGCTGTGGAATTTCATTTGCTGTATCTTTTTTAGAAAATCTAGTTTGAGATTTTGTGGTTATTTCAATAAACCAATATATTTCACAGAAAATTAACCAAGTGCTTGGATTATGAGAACAAACCTCAGTTGATTTCAGGGGTTCACAGAGAAAGCGATTTACCGCCTACTTTCCTAACAAAGAGCACTATTGCCATCTGGTGGCAGCTACCTGAAATACAGGCAGAAGTGCATTCATTCATTCGTTCCACAAACATTTCATGAAGACCTACTGAGTGCCAAGCATGCATGCACTAGGCATACAATGTTGAATCAGATACAGTCCCTGTTCTCAAACAGCTCACAACTAGTGGAGCGGGTATAGCTCAGGGGTTGAGTGTCGGCCTCGCATGTAGGAGGTCCCGGGTTCAATCCCTGGTAACTCAAAAGCTTATATCTGTATTGCAGACATACAATTAGGCAACTTCAATAGGGTAGGCTTGCAGCATGTGGCACAACACAGAGGGACCCCTCATCAGCTTTGGGAGGTCCCCAAAGGGGGCCTCTAGTCTGAATCCTGAAAATGCGTGAGAGCCTGGCCAGTTAGGGGAGGGTTAAGATATAGGATGGCTCAGGGCCTATCATAACTCAAGTAGTCTTAGGTACAAGGCAGGCTGGGATCTCAGCACACAGACCTGTGCAGAAGGAGAGGGAGCTAAGAGCAGGAAAGACAAAATGTTCAAGGCACAAGGTTGACTTCTCTAGGTAGAGCAAATATATATAGGCTTAAAACAACACAAATGGGGTCCCGGTGCCTCCTTAAAAAAGAAGAGGAGCAGACGCTGCTTCCCACTGCAATGAGCTAGACACCACCCCCTCCACAACAAGCAGATGCCACAATCCAGCAGATGCCAAGCCCGGGGGGAGTGGATGTGGCTCAAGCCCTTGGGCACTCGCCTCTCATGTGGGAGGTTCTGGGTTCAGTTCCCAGTGCCTCCTGGAGAAGGTGAGCAAACAAAGAGCAGAGAGATGAGAGAACCATCTAGGGGAGGGAGGGGATAAATAAAGTAAATAAATAAGAATGAAAAAAAGCCAAAACAAATTTATTCATTTAAATTCTATAGGCCAGAAGTCTGAAATCACTGGGCCGAAATCAAGGTGTTGGCAGAGGTATCGCACTCCTTCCAGAGTTTCTAAAAGAGAATTGGTTTCCTTGCCTTTTCCAGCTTCTAGAGCTGCATTTCTTGACTTGTGGTCCCTTCCTCCATCATCAAGGCCAGCAGTACCTTCTACTGTGTCAAACCTCCCTCTGTGTCCCTCTTATAAAGACACTTGTGATGGCATTTAAGGCCCACCTGCATAATCCAAGATAAGCTCTCCATCTCAAGATCCTTAACGTAAGCATATCTGCAAGATCCATCTTCCACATAAAGTAACATTTACTGGGTCCATGGATTAGGAACTGGAAAACTTTGGGACCATTAATCAGCTGACCACAGTTACTTTTGACATGGTTCCTTGCCTATTCCAGCCCTAGCCCCAGACATAAAGTATGGCATCTCCTGACTTAACTAATACGTTTAGTCAGGCCCTCTCCTAACCTCTACAATTGTAGAGTAGAAAGAACTTTAGAGCAAATATTTTTGATTCACATTGTTCATTGTGGTGTGATGAATTGAAGCTTGATTCACCTAGGCACCACAATTGAAGGGGGAACAGTTGGGTGGGTGAAGATGAATCTCAAACAAGAAGGGGTCCAAAGGTTTCAGGGAGTTGACGTTAAGCTCCTGGCAGTAAACCCAAAACAGGACCCCAGCTAGGTTCTACAGGAAGTCTCCAGCCTCCTGGGGAGAGGCTTGGCCAAAGCTGGATCAGATGTCAGAGACCCATCATCCTAAATACTAGTACCTCTTTATCTCTGATCCCTGAACTAACTACTGGGCTTTGTTTTCTGGTGGGGTCCAAATTGTCACCTGTTCTAATGGTTGTACCAAGCTTTGTTTCCTATTCAGCAATCATTGGATTGAAAACGTACCCAGGATGGGACTTTACCTGTGGCAGGAATGCTATGTGTTCATTCATCTAGTTTCCTTTTTCTCCCTGGGCAGACTCTATCTCCCAACCCCCTTTGCAGTCAGGTGTGGGCAGGTATCTGAGTTCTGGTCAGTGGAATGGGAGTGGAAGTGATAGCCATTCTAGGCCTGGCCTCTGAAATCCTTTCTCATATAATCCACTTTTCTTTGTCCCATTTGCCAACTGGTTATAGATAATCCAGCAGAGGCATCCAAGGTTCTAGGGGATGGAAATGTCATAAGATGGAAAGAACTTGAGCCCTTAAATCACTACATGGAAGACTGCCCATTGAACACCCACATTGAACTAATGTGAACGAGAAATGAACTTCTATAGTTTTATACCCTCATTACATCAGTTATTCTATCCATTCTTTCCCACCCGGACTCCATTCTTATTTCTATATTCCCGTTCTGGCAACTGGGGTCCTACTACCTGCTGATATATTTCCTTAGAGGCAGCTGCTGCCAAGAATTTTGATTATCTTCTGCTTTAGGATTCCATTATTGGGTCCAGCACGTATGTCGAAGTACCCCTCTTTGTTCTGTGTTGGAACTTCCTAGTGTTAAGCATTTGCCTGAATACCACTGGTGGTCTGCTGACAAACTCTGTGAAGTCTGAATTCTGCTTTCTGGGCATGCAGTCTGTCTCCACAGTGCCTGCCCCACCCCCAGTGACTAGGAGGTGAAAAATGACTGTTCCAGGCACTAGCTTGCCTGAAAGCTCCAAGACTTGCCTTAAGGCAGTCAAACCATCTGCTGACTCTACATGTTCACAAGCAGAACTATGCCTAATCATCAGTGTAGCCATATTCAGCCGAGAGAGATTTGATGACAATTTAGAAAGTGCTAACATCTGACAAACTGAGATCATGGATGACATAAATTGATAGGCTGAAATGTGAAAGATATAAGATGTCAGATGAACAATATCAAGAGCAGTCTGTAGTTGACAACTCTGTCTCCCACCTTCTGAGGAAACATACAGCCAAGGTCTGAATGGTGGCACTGCTTCAGTTCCTCTCTCTGTGTCTGGGCACCTGAATGATGTTGATGGAATGGATGTTAAGATGATCATTTGATGAGCTCCATACTCATTTTAATAATAAAACCAGATGGGATACAATTGGCCTAAATAGCATCACATCACTCCCCTGCTTAAGCACTTCAGTGGTTTCCCTTTCTTTTCAGAAGGAAGCAGTACATTTTTCACTTGGTCCACCAGGTCCTGGATGTTTTCGCCCCTACCTATCTTACCTCCACGATCCAGTCCTGCATTTCCTCTTGCTCAGTGCTTCCCAGACATATGAGTCTTCTTTCCTTTCTTCAGGCAAACCCAGCATAGTACCAGGCACCATAATACAAACTCAGTAAGTGATTGTTGAATGAATGAATGGGAAGTAGGGAGGCCAATTAGGAGACTCTTGCAATCTAGTGATAGATCATGGAGCTGAGATCTGGGTGGATCCCTCTTTAGATATAAATGCTGTGAGATTGTTTGTTGCTCCAGTGTATTCCTATTGTCTAGAATGATATCTAACACAGAGTAGGGGCTGATGAATCTGTTGAGCCAATGCAATGACATGGAATGAAAGGAATAATGAATGGATAAAGGGAGTAGTGACCAAATTTGAGAGAGAATTAGAAGAACCAGCAGGGCTTGGTGGATTAACTGGATTTTGGGTTGGAGAGAAAGAAGAGTCAAGGATAAGCCCAAATTTCTAACTTGGGAGCCAAGTGGAAGGAGGTGTGATTTACTGAGATAGTGAACATGGAAAGAGAACGAGATGGTTAATGAAGGAAGGAGGCTGTGATGATGAGTCTGGTTTTAGACATTTTGAATGTCTGTGGGATGTCTGTGGGATGCCTGTGAGGGGAGGGCCAGCAGGTACTTGGATATGTTGGACTGAAACTCAGGAACGAGAATTGGGCTGGAGAGAATAGATTTGGGAGTGATCTGCATGTGGATGTTAATTAAAGCTGAGTGGATGAGATCCCAATGTGACAGGCAGTGTGGTGGTACAATGATATATAAAATATGGTCCCTGCCCTCACAACCAATACAAAATCTAGATTTGACATAGACCTTAAAGCTGTTTATGAACCCATCCATATCTCCATGGCAACCTTGAAGAGAAGCGAGAACTCTGCCCTCATCGCAAGCAGGGGAAATGCACACAGACGGCAGCCATCTCTCATAAGTTTCCTAACGCAGGAGATGTTCTTCCTTCATGTGGGCCCCACAAATAATGACACCTGGAAATTCTACTCTGTTAATCAGTCCAAACATGTGTCTTCTCCCACGTCTCAGCCAAGAAGCCAAAGAGAGGCAGGGGGAAAGTCGAATCAGCCCTTTCCAAACTTCCTTTTCTCTAGTTCTGTCTTCCTACACACACCACTCCACCAAAGCCCTTCTGGGAGTGGCCATAATGAGTGACTTGCCAGATCCAAGGACCTTCAGTGACCACCTCACTTGGCCTTTCTGTACCATTGACCATTTTCTGCTTGTTACAACCTTCCTTCTGTGGCTTTGTATCAAGTGCTTACTATGTGTCTGAGCTCTGCTAAGTATGCTACATGGGGTGCCTCATTTTCCTCACAGCAACTCTGAAATACATACTATTATCCCCACTATACAGATGAGAAACTGAGGCATAGAGAGGTTATTCAACTTTCCAAGATCATCCAAAGTAGAGAACTGAATGGCAGGATTGAAACCCAGGTGTGGTGGATTGAATTATGTAACCCAACAAAAGGCATATTCTTAATCTTAATCCACATTCCTGTGGGGTTGAACCCATTTATAAATCAGACCTTTTGAAGATGGTATTATTAGTAATGGTATGGTCAACTGAATCAGGATGGGTCTCATAATCATATAATTGGAAGCTCTAGAAAGGGGAACCAGAAGCTGGAAGTCAGTGGAAACTGAAAGAGCAGACACAAGGAAGGAAACTCACCATGTGATGAGCAGAGATGCAAGCTAAGGAGCCCCAAGGATTTTGACAAGCCAGCACCAGAAGGCTGAGAAAGGCCTTCCAGAGGCCTTGATTTTGAACTTCTAGCCTTCTGAACCACAAGCCAATAAACTCCTGTTGTTAAGCCAACCCATTGCGTGGTGTTTGTCACAGCAGTCTGGCAAACTGACACCAGGTCATCTGAAAATGAAAACCATGTCTGTAACCACAGAAATATGGTCTCTCAGCTGGTTTTCCTGCTGTCTTTCTGACCACGCCTTCCCTGCAAGGCTGCTCTTCTTAATGTTCTTCCCACTGCTCACTTCTCAACACTCTACATGTTCCCTGTGGCCAAATTTATCCTTGTGCTTCCCTCCCTCTCTTATATGCAGACGACTCTCAAAACTAAAACTACTTCCTTACTTCAAATTTCTCCCCTGTCCAATGGCCCCTACACACCCTGCTACCTCCTGAGCATCTTACCTGTGTGGCCATCTGGGTATATACATGCTCAGCCCGCTCAATACTGAAGTCACAGTCACTTCCCTAGACCTGTTCCTTCTCCTTATTGTGGGGCATAGTGCCACCATGGGCTCAAAAGCACAGCCAGAAATTTGGGAGTCATCCTCAACTATTCCCTCTCCTTCACCCTAACACTCAACCAGTGGCCAAATTGATTCTCCCTTCCCAGTCATCTCAGAAACCAGCATTCTCCTCTCCATTTCCATGTCTACTGCCTTATTCAGACTATCATCTCCTACCTAGACCCCCGCAGCAGCTTCCTGGCTGTTCTCCCCATCTTAGGTGTAACCATCTGCTATGGGTTAAGTTGTATACCCCTAAAGGATATATTGAGGTCCTATGAAAGTAACTTTAGTTGGAAACAGGGTCTTTGAAGATGTGTTTAGTTAAGATGAAGACAAACTTTATTAGAGTGGGCTTTAATCCAACATGATCGGTGTCCTTGTAAGAAAAGGGCAATTTGGACTCAGAGGGGAAGAAGGCCTTGTGAAGATGGAGGCAGAGATTGAAATGCTGCTCCTGCAAGTCAAGAACACCAAGGATTGTTGGCAAACTACTGGAACCTAGGAAAGATTCTTCTCTACAGGTGCCACATTGCCCTGCTGACTCTTTGATTTTGGACTGCTTGCCCCCAGAACTGTGAGATAATAAAATTCTCTGTTGTTTTAAGCCACCGAGATTGTGGTAGTTTGTTTTCAGCAGCCCTAGGAAACTAAGATACCATCCAATATGCTTTCTGAGTAATCTGATGACGTTGCTGCCCAATTTTAGGTCCTACTTTGGCTCCCCACTGACCCCAAAATAAATAGTAAATGCCTTGGCATGGCACAGAATGCCTTGCACAATCTGCCCTCTGTGTATCTCCCACCACAGTTCTCCCTGTCCTTCTCCCCTTTCTGTGTGTCTCCCAAGCTCTGCTGCCTTTGAGGAAGCGCTAGCTGGGCTCCCTCCTCCAAGCACATCCGTCTTCCTCTCGTCAGCCTAATGAATTCATCTGTCCAGTCTAGCTCAAGCATCATTTGTTTGAAACCTTTTACAGATCTCATGTCCTCCTAATCCCCTCCCTTCTGGGTCCTGACATGGTGGTGTCACAGCATCAATGACACTGATGGCATTTCATGTGTTTACATGTCTGGTTTCCTATCCAGGAAGGTGTGCTCCTTGGTTGTGAGACCTGGGTGTTATATATTAGGATTCTGTTCCCAGTGCTTAGGAATCATTCAATAAATGTTTGTTGAATGAAGGAATGAAGGAATGGATGAGCTGTTTTAACCTGACCTCAGAAACTAGACAGAGGGTCCTAAGATAGTGGATGATACTGAGAAGATAGGACTGACTTGGGGGTAGCTGAGGTTTGCAGCCTTCCAAAGCAGTCCTAATATCTTCTGCAAGTAGGTAAACAGCCCACAGGCACACACTGCCCCTCCATCTTCCTTAGCTTTGCAGCACCCCAGGAGATAAACACAAGAATAAACCATATCACAACCAAATGGGCTTGCTTGGTGAATTATTTTGAACCAAGATGTGACTTTAGATTTAATGGGAAAGAAAATACACACAGACACACACAACACTAGGCTTAAAGCCAGAATATCTGGACTTGAGCGTGGCCTCTAGAATTTATTAATCATATGATTTCGGATAGTCAAGTAACCTCTCTGAGCCCCAGCTTCTTCATCTCTCAACCCAGAAATGAAAACTCTCACTCATTTATTCCCTGGAGTTGCTCTGAGGCTGAAATGAAATTACATACAAAAGTTCTTTACACTTGTCTGGTGCTGAGGAGGGGCCGATGTCCCTTTACTCAGGGTCCTTCATGGCAAAGAACTTACTCTCACAATACCTCTTCCAGCCTGTGCCTCAAACATTGTCAGAGGCCTCAAGCTTGGAGGAGACCAGGTGGGAACCTTCGGCAGGGAAGGAAGGCACCGCTTAGACATCTGCACAGGCAGTTTTTAAACAGAGGGAACATGGAGGAAATACCACAGAATTTATGGAGTGAAAGCTTTAAAAAGAAACATAAGACTTAAGTCAAAACAGTTGACTCAACTCTGAGAGAGGAGTCTGCCTGGATATAGGAGAGAAAAAAACAACAACATAGGCTTGCAGTGGGTTGAGACTACAGGGAAATGCTCTGTGGGGTATCTTACCAAGTAGGGCAAACAGGCACTTTCATACACAGCTTAAGGGAGGGAAAATCAATACCCTCTTTACGGAGGGTAGCAACTATCAGTGTTTTTGAAATGCACATCTTTTAGCCCAGCCATTCCATTTCTAAGAATGTTGCTTTGGATGTTCTCACACAAGGGCATAGTAATATGTACGAGGATGTTCACTACAGCCTTGTTCATAGTTAGGAAAGCTTGGAAACACTTCAAAGGTCATTCAATAGAGGATTGGATAAATGAATTACAACACATCCATACAGTGAATCTTAAGTAGCAAATAAGAAGATGAGTTAAAACCTCAGATTCGAACATGGAAAGATGTTCAAGTAAGAATAAGTGAGAGGGAAGCGAATGTGGCTCAAGTGGTTGGGCTCCCGTTTACCATATGGGAGGCCTCGGGTTCGATTCCCAGGGCCTCCTGGTGAAGGTAAGCTGGACCATGCAGCACGGAGAGCTGATGGCCCGAGCGGCGGGGAGAGCTGGTGCAGCAAGATGACGCAACAAAGGGAGACAAGCAGACGCAGAAAAACGTACAGCAAATGGACACAGCAAGCACAAGCAGCCTTAAGGGGAGATAAATTAAGAAGAAGAAAAAAAAAGAGTAAGTGAGAAAGGTCAGTCGAACAATTGGGTGGGTAATATGATCTTGGTTTCATAAAAACTAAAAATACATCTGTTTGTATATGCATAGAAAAAGATATGTTTTTGTTTGCTAAGTTTGCCAATGCAAAATACCAAAAATGGGTTGGCTTATATAAAGAGGATTTATTAAAGTAAAAGCTTATAGTTTCGAAGCTGTGAAAATGTCCAAATCAAGGCATCATCAGACATGCTTTCTCACCAAATGTCAGCTGCTGGTTGGGAATCCTGGACTCCTGATATGTGGTGAGACAAAAGGGTGGCTCTCCATCTGGGTTTCTGTACATGTTGGTGTCATAGCAGTCCTCCAGGCTGCTTTCTCCCCGAGCTCAGCAGTGGGCGATCAGTCACATGGCAGGGCTCATCTCTTTAGCTGTGAGCTGCTCTGTGGGCCTAGCCTTTCAGGGGCCTCTTTCTGTGCCTCTGTGCTCCTCTAATTTCAGCCTCCAGCCTCTGGCATCTCTCTCAGCCTCTGTCTTTCTGCAACTGTAGGTGACCTTGGAGTCCTTTCTCACATGACATGGTAAAAATGGCTGTTCTCTTTCTCTGTGTGTGTTTCTGCTTTCAGTTCTCAATTTATATAAGACCCCAGCAAGAGGGCAGAGACGTAACCTGGGTCAAGCCTCACTGACATAGTCCTATCAAAGGTCCTAAAGTGATCTAATCAAATGTGATCTAATCAAGGCCCCTTAACTGAATCTAATGCAAGCAAAGGGATCTATACCCACAGGAATGTATTAGTTCAAAGAACATGATCTTTTCTGGGATTCACAAAACTGCAAACTGTCACAGGAGGATATATGCTAATTTGTTAGCAGAGTTTGTTGCTGGGAGTTGGGATTATAGGATATATTCACTTTCTATACAATTCTATATAGTAGATTGTTTTTAATAGATATTTTATTAAGATAAAAAGATCCAAAGAAGAGTTAAAGGCCTAATATCTAATTATGATAAATATCATGGTAGTCTGTCCTTCATGCTGGAAAAATCCTGGCCAGAGTGCCCCTGTATCGTGTCATGAATATCAAAACTGTAATCCACCCTTAATCATGTTACTCTCCCTATGAAAATCCTTGCGATCTCATAACCCTTCTACTCCATCCTGGTTAATTTGCTGTCCACAGTTCACTAAGTGGAATAGAGTTGGCTCTGAATTGGGAATAGAAAGGGTGTGATAATCTCTCTGCTGCACTTATGGCATCCACAAGTCATAAATTATATAGGAAGGGCTCCAAAAGTCTTATTTGGAGGAATGAATGAGTGAATTCAGTGTCACCAGGAAGTCAGGCATCTCTGACCTGGCCGCTGACATTCTAAGACATCTCAGGAATTGGGAGGGACCTCTTTCAGGTGCTTGGGTGGCATGTCCATGGGGTGAAGTGAGGGGATGTTCTAGATGAAAAGCATGAGAAGAGAGGCAGAGATCTGAGTGCTAGAACTAAACAGCTGTGGGTCTTTGTACAAGGCACTTGCACTTCCCCTTTCTAGGTTTCAGTTTCTTCTGTAAATAAGATTTGGGCTTGGTCAACATTTCTCAAAGCCTGTTCCTTAGAATGCTATATCTGGGATATGTCTACTAATATTCCTTAAGGAAGGTTTTGTGTTCAAATACACTGGGAGATGCTGCTCTCTTTCCACCTCACTGTTGGAGATTCACAGTGCACATTGGTGGGTTAAAGTACTTGAGCAGTCTGGTAGTAAAGAAGTATGCTTATAGATGCTCACACTAGCATTTCTCACATTTATTTCTCCTTAAAATCCTTTTAAGTATTTTTTTTTTCTGAGTATCTTTCTGATACATACATGAGACTAAAATAATGTATGAGGTCCCTTCCAACTCTCTGAATCTGTGGACATCTGTGGCGTAGCTCCCTTCTCACCAGCATGTGCTCATCCAAAGTCACCACACACTGGTTCCTTTGAGGGAAATCATAGTATTCCAGATGACTCTGTGTATTAGTCAGCCAAAAGGGGTGCTGATGCAAAGTACCAGAAATCTGTTGGCTTTTATAAAGGGTATTTATTTGTGGCAGAAACTTACAGTCACAAGGCCCTAAAAAATCCAACTCAAGGTTACTTCCTTATGAAACTCTGTTGCCATGAGTTGAAGCAAGATGGCGGGCAATGTCTGTGAGGGTTCAGCCTTCCTTCTTCCTCTTAAGGCTTCGTGGTCCCAGCTTCTTCTGATCTCAGCTGTAGGCTGGCATAAGGCTCGTCTCTCTCCCCAGGGCTCATTTCTTTCTGGGCTAGCTGCTCTGGTATCTTCACAAGTCAGCTGTAGACTATCAGGCTCATCTCTTCCTGGGGCCTCCACCATGTCAACTGAGCTGTCTCTATTCCTCTGTGTTCTTCTCCTATGTGTCTACTTCTGTGTGAAAGTCTGTTTTATCAGCCCAAGGGGGCTGGGATCCAACGCTGAGTTGCACTCTAATGACGTGGTTGAATCAAAGCCCTAATCTTAACATAATTTAATCAGACATCTCAGCTGAATCTAATACAATCAAAGGGTATCATGCCCAGAGAAACAGACCAGTTTACAAACATAATCAATATCTCTTTTTGGAATTCACAAATAATATCAAACTGCCGCATCCTTCTAAAACACAGCTCTCTTTAGTGAGAGGATACACAGATACTTTAACATCTCAGTGCAGTTACTGATGGAATAGGACAAAGGAGATGTAAAATATGGTGGAGTAAGGAGAAGTATGAAAGGGCTGGGCTAGAGCAGGGAACATTTGGGTCCAGATGGGTTGTTCCAATTGAGGGACAGTTAAATAAAAATGCAAAATAAGGAGGCAGGGCAAAAGGTCAGAGAAAAGGGGAAAGTACATGTTTTGTGTGGTTCATTCTCTTCTTTGTGGCCATAACTCATCCATTCTTCTAGGTTTAAATATCATCTGTGTTGATGACTTCCATGTTTGAATACAGTCTTTTGAGTAAGAGAATGGACTCTGGGGTCATACAACCAATGCCTCAGGTTCTTCTTCTGTAAAATGGCATTATTAATGAACTTTGCCTCAAAGGGTTGTTTATGTGATTACAGGAATGCATGCATATGAAAGTGCTTAAAATAATAACTAGCATGTAGTAAGTACTCAACAATTAATATTATTATTTTTGTTGATTATTATTATTTTTATTTCCAGCCAAATTCCTCTCTGACTTGACAGCTTCACTCAGATGTCTCACAGGCATCTCAACCTTAATGGGACCAAAATTGAACTCTAGACTTTCACAACAATACTCCACTCTCCCCAAGCCTTCCCCAGCTCAGTAAATGGCATACTATATACCTGTAGCCCAAGTCAGGAACCTGGGAGTCAGACTTTTATCCTCCTTTCCCCTACCCTTCATGTCCAATCCACCAGTAAATTCTACAGATTCTACCTCCCCCTCCCCAAATATATTTCACATCCATATACTTGTTTCCACCTTCCATTCCTACTCTGGTCCAAGCATCTTCATGTCTGGCTTGGATGACTGCAGTTGTCCTCTAAGTGGCCTCCCTGCTTTTCCTCTTGCTCCCTTCCAATTAATTCTTTACCTGCAGTCAGAGCCATCTGTAACAAAGATAAATGTGACCATAATGAAACCATTAAATGGCACATAAAACCCAAATTTCTCACTGTGGCTGTGTGTTGGTTGGTCTCTGTTGCTGTCCCAGCCTCTCCACAGTCTCTCCTCCCAGCTGAGCCACTGGCCTCCAGCAGGTCCGGTCTCAGCAGTTCCCACAACACATTGTGCTCACTCCCACCTCAGAACCTTCATCTCTGTCACCCTTTTTCCCAGAAGGCTTTGCCTCTGACTCTACTTAATGAGCTCCTCTTCAACCCTCAAGCCTCAGCTTAAGCTTCCCTTCTTAGACAGAATTCCCTCACACACTCTCTTTATGGGCTACCCCAGTTGTTCTCAATCGCGGTCCTGTGTTCACGACCTCCACACCACTTTTCTCAGCTTGTAATTCCTTATTTATTTACCTGTTTATTGCCCTCTCTCCCTGAGGTAAATTCTCCAGGCTCAGGGATCATATCTCCTTTCCAAACACTGTATACCCAGGGCTTAGCACACAGTCTGGCCCCCAAGACATGTTGAATGAATAGATGAATGTTATGGGGAATGACACCCCTCATACACCCTCCCCATTACTAGTAAGTAATAAGCTGACTAATAAGCCATAAATAATTCAGTCTAGTTTAGTCAGATAAAGTCAGAGCTAGAACAAAGGACTCACACATGAGCCTACGGATATGCCTTTAGACATTTAAGAAATCCTCCAATTTCTGATGAGAGCATTGACCTGAGGCAAGATCTATGGTCTGTTCTAACAGCTGGTCACCAAGGACTCTTCTGACCCCTGAGGGGTCATTAGACCTTAGGGACTAATGAACTCTTTGGGATGGATGTTCTCAATGCAGACAGCATTTTCTATCAGGCTGAAGTGTGGCACCAAATTTTTCTGGGACAGAGTGTCCTGCGTCCTATACCTTCACTTCTTTATGAATGAAAATACTTTTTTGGAGGGCAGTTTTTTTTTTTTTTTTGAGGACAGCTTGTCAGAGTAGAAATCAATGTTTTCAACCATTTTGTTTTTTTCTCAGCAAATATGGGGCCAGTTTTGCTGTTGCTTCCTGGGAGAGGTTTTTGTTTTTTTTTTAAAGATTTATTTATTTATTTATTTATCCCCCCCCTTGCTGCTTGTGCTCGCTGTGTCCATCTGCTGTGCGTTTTTCTGTGTCTGCTTGTCTCCCCCTGCTGCGAGGTCTTGCTGCGTCAGCTTGCTGCGTCAGCTTGCCGCGCCGCGCGGGCTGGCTTGCCTTCACCAGGAGGCCCCGGGAAACGAACCCCGGGCCTACCCTTATGGTAAACGGGAGCCCTATCAATTGAGCCACATCCGCTTTCCCCTGGGAGAGTTAACATAAATGTTTATTGACAGTATAGTCATCAAGAAAATAAAGTTGCTGATTCATTGCCTTACACTGAAACCCTTTGTTTTTCCCTCCTCTTCCTTCCTCTTTATAAGGAGACACCCTGGACAAGAGCACATTTTTAGAACCCTCTTGATATGATGTGCTCTTGGTTGCCTATTTCTTCTACCATCTGTAAATTGTGGTTCCTGTGACGGCAGGAGGATCGGCCTCACTCTTCCCTCTGGAGGACCACCACTCTATGGTCTCTAAGGAATAATGGAAGCCTTGGGCTTTCTAAAATTGGAAGTGAACGGCCCCGTGGTGACAGTGACTCTGTCAGTGGTTCTCTTGGCCTTCCTGAAATGGTAAGTGCAGCCAGCAAGTTCCAATTAACTAGGGTCTGTGGCAATGTCAGAAAAAGCAGCCCTGGAACTTTGCTGGTGCTACAGTGGCGTATGTGGGATTGTGTTTTTCTTCTTTTCTAATCTAGAGGGAGTTGAGTATTAACACAGCTTCAGAATTAAAAGCAAACAGCCAGGTTAATCTTTTGCTAAAATGTATGAGATTGAGGTGTCAGGAAAGGCTCGTGATTCAGTGACTGAGAATGCTACACATAATTAAATTTGAAAGAGATGGAAAAAGAAACAAATTCGAAAGACATTAGGCTTTGGTGGAAGTATTTCCTCATACCCGGTCATATCTTCTCACCTCATTTTTCTAAGATCCTCTCCCCATGTTGGATTTACAGCAGATTTAACCTTTTGGCTCATATTACATTAAAAACAAACAAAAAAAGACATAGGAGCTGTCTGGAAAACATGGGCCATTTTGTGGAAAATCATTGACAGGGTTTTCTGCAGGTTTAAAGACAAAGTGGTAGAACTAATTTCCTAATTTTCTAACATTTGATAGAAGGGAATGGATTTGTACAATCTTAACTCATGCAGTTCCCACAAAATTTGAGACCCTGAAAATGTCTCAAAATTGAACTAAGGCTTGCTCCCCCATGGTTTTGTTAATTCCAGGAAATTTTCCAAAGTCTGACTCTGGGTTTCTGTAGATTGAAGGGCCCACAATAAGTTCCATTTGTGTACATCCACCCTGTTGGTTAAGCTTATTTAGAGTTACCCACTCAATAAAAAGCACCTGGATTTAGGTGGCTCTGGTTTTGTGAGGGAAAAGTGGAAAAAATAATGGAGAACTTGAGCTCGAACAGAATTTCAATTTATGTTTCCAGTGGTAATAAAGCCTCCTCTAGATTAATAACTGGGAAAGCACTTTGAAAAGCATCAAGCATTATGCAAATGTAAGGTATTATTCTTTTGGAATTTGCATAGCTGAAAGTGGAATTTGTGTTTGATGTTCTGTGATGATGAAATTACTTCTTGGAAATTGGCTCTGAAACCCAACCTCAGTCCCAGTGCTGTTTTGCTTTTTAACTGGTTTAATTATCTTTTGAACTTTTCTATCTCCGTTTAGCTAATTTCCCATTGAAACCATGCACGTGTAAAACCAGCATCAAATGGTAGCCATCTCCCATCCCCCAATAATCTGGTCTCAACCCCCATCTGTGTTCAGAGGTGTGCAGGGCATAGAGCCTGACACATAGTTGACTAGCTAGCATCTATGTGACCCAAAGGAAAAGGAAGGTAAGTCTTTGGTGCTTCATATTCATTTAAATTTCTTTATTTCTTTTTTTTTTTTTAAGATTTATTTATTTTATTTATTTATCCCCCCCTTGCTGCTTGTGTTGCTGTGTCCACTCGCTGCGTGTCTTCTCTGTGTCTGCTTATCTCCCTCTTCCTGTGAGGTCTTGCCGCATCAGCCCATGGCGCCGCGCGCGGGACGCGAACCCGGGCCTCCCATATGGTAAACGGTGCCTCTATCCACTGAGCCACACCCGCTTCCCTTAAATTTCTTATTAATTTGCTGATTCATATTAATTTTCTCAATGGCTATGCTCCAACTGTGGTTCCCAAAGTGTGTTCCTCCAGGTGGTCTCATAACATCAATGTCTATGGCATACACTCGCCTTAATTTCCTAGGGCTGCCGTAACAAAGTACAACAAACCACGTGGCTTAAAACAACAGAAGTGTATTGTCTCGCAGTTCTGGAGGCTAGACATCTAAAAACAAAGTGTCAGTAGGGCTATGCTCTTTTCGAAACCCGTAGGAGAGAATCCTCCCTTGCCTCTTCCAGCTTTTGGTGCTCGCCAGCAAGGCTTGGTGTTCCTTGGCTTGTAGATGCAGCACTCCAACCTCTGCCTCTGTCTTCACGTGGTGTTCTCCCTTCACATGCATGTGTGTCCCTGTGTCCAAATCTCCCTCTTCTAAGGACACCAGTCACATTACAGTAGGGCCTACCCTAATCCAGTTTGGCCTCATTTTAACTAATCACATCTTCAATGACCTTTTTTCCAAAAAAGGTCAGCTATGTGGGACTGAAGGTAAGGACTTGAACATATCTTTTTGGATGACACAACTCAACCCATAACAATAATGACTCTTCTAGACTTTTGTTTCTTTTTCATTTCTGTATTTTCAGCCCCCAGCTCAGTGCTTGACATATAGGATGGCCTCAATAAATGTTTGATGAATGAATAAGTGAATTGCACAAATTAACGTTGCTCTTGCCATTGACAGGGGTGTGTGTCCTAACTGATAAGCTGCTGAAACAGGGTGTTTATAATCACTTCACCATTAAGAAAGGCAGCTGTGCACTTGAAATTTATTCTCAGGACCATATTAATAACTTGGCTCAAAGACACAGAAATTTAGAAGCGTGAAGCAGAGGTCATATATAGGAAGTGAGAGTTGACTTCCATTTGTTATTAAGAAAATATTTATTGATCTCTTCATAGGTGCCAGGAAAGTGTGAGGCCCTGGTCCCAGGTCAGAGAATGGGAAATCTGGATCAGGTATTCAAGGCAGGAGGAGATATGGAGGATTTGGGGTTGAGTTCAGCATCTGGAAGGGATCATGCTGAAGGGGAGAAGGCAACAGGAGAGGGTGTTGGTGGTCCTGGCTCTGGTGCTCTTGGGTCCACCCCCTGATCTGGGCTCAAAAGGCAACCATCCTTGGGCTCTCAACCCTTCTATTTGAGGCAAACCTCTAGGTAGCCAATAAGGAACAGGCACCAGCTTGAATAAGGCAAGACCTTCCCACCCCATTCCCATTGGAAGAGAGAGGGGTTCTTTAACTTCACTGAAAACGTTTACATGTAAGGAAAGCTGAAGAGTGTAGAAATACTCACTGCCATCTTGAACCTGAGGAGAAATTGTGGAGAGCTGAGTATCCTAAAGTTTAAAGCCATCAGTCTTTCCTTTATGAGTTATACCTGCCACTCATTGTCAAATTACGAGGGACACCAAGATGGTTTCTTGCCACTTAACCAGCTTGTAAGTTCTTTAAGGGCAAGGGGCTGGTCTCATATCTCACTGCAGTCCCAGAAACCTGTCCAAGGCGTAAATGCTTGAATAACATTCGATTGAATTTGGTGAAGTTATGAAGTACACATTGCTCAGCCTAGCACCCAGGACTTGGGCTTTGGCTCCTGCTTTCCTTGGCAGCTTCGTCTCCCCCATTCCCTGCACCTCCTGGGCTGTGGACATATTAAACTATTTGCAGTTCTGTGAACGGTCATGTTGTCACATGCATCCTTACCTTTTCCCTTGCTAGTCTCTCTGACTGGAAGGTCCTTCCTCCTCTCTTTCCTTCAGCACTAAACTCATGGGCATCTCTGGGGATGCCCTTCCCGTCTCCCTGGTGCACTTACAAGCCCTTTTTCTGTGCTGCTTTTACTGTCTATCTCATCATGCCTCTTTCTCTCACATGCCTGATAAATGTTGACCGAAGGCTAATTCCAGTCTCTAGTCTCTGTTTGTGCCCTTCTCCCTCTTGTCTTCCTCTTAACCTTCATATTTCAATGCAAATCTTAATTCTTTTGCCCACATAAAGTACCTGAAATGGGTTGGCTTGGGGATTTTACTTAGGGTAAAACCTTACAGTTCCAAGGCTGTGAAATGTCCAAATCAAGGCATCAGCAGAGATGTTTTCTCACCAAAGTCAGCTGCTGGTGATCCTGGGGTCCTGCCATGTGGCAAAGCAAGATGGCTGCTGATCTCCATGAAGTCCCTGCCTTCCCTTCCAGAATCCAGTGTTTCCTGGAGCTCAGCTGTGGATAACCAGGCATAGGGCTTGTCTCTTTTTGGTCCTTCTCTCTCAGTCTTGGCTGCTCTGTTTCCTTCCCAAGTTCAGCTGTGTGCTCTCAGGCATATGGCCCGTCTCCTCAGCTTTGTCCTGCTCTGTATGCCCAGCCTCTTGAGGGCTTCATGTTTAAGCTTTGGCTGCTAGCAATCCTCGAGTCCTTTCTCACATGGCAGGATAAAAAATGGCACAGCTCCCTTTTCCTGGGTCTCTCCCTGTGTCTTCATTTATATCAGACTCAGCAAGAGGACAGAGACTCAACCTGAGTCATGCCTCATTGACGTAGTCCAATCAAAAGAGTCTCACACTCACAGGAATGAACTAGTTCAAAAACATAATCTTTCTCTTTTTGGGATTCACCGAATTCAAACTGTCACATCCCCTTTTCCAAAAGTCTATTTTATTTGTGGTTTGATCCAACGAGGTGTCCACTTTCCTCATTCTTGCATGTGTACTGTTTTTGTATCTCCATTCACCTTGTAGAGCAGAGGCCATGACATATACTTAATAAATACTTAATGATTGAGTGTGTGAATTTGGAAAGAAGACAAAAATGTTAGTTTCATTTAAAAAAAAGATGGTATAAAACAGGCACCGTATATTTTGATAGTGTTCTCCAAACTGCATTTGACATTATTTATTTAATCATGATCATTTAAATTGAATGATATGTGGCTGGGGAGCATGAACTGGGGCTGAAGGAGATCAGAGTGGCTCCAACAGGGTTGGCGATGGAGCTGAGGATGTGGAGTATATTAACTAGAAGTTCATGAAGCACATGCTAAGTGATTAACACACATGGTAAAAAAAAAAATTTAAATTCAGTTTTCTGTCTAAATTTGCTTGAAATTCTTGTTTCTGAAAGAGAGTTAATTGATGTACAAGAAATAAGTTGTGCAAGGTGAATATTGCTGGAGGCAGTCTTAAGTACCAGTACATTTAAACTTTCAAGTAGCACCTAAGAACTGGCAGCTGGATTCCTGTCGTAGACCTTTTTTCTTTCAGTGGTGAGATTATAGGTGATTTTTATTTCTTCATTCAGTTTTTTTGCATCCTCCATATTTCTTTAATGTGTGTGATTACTTACCAAAAAAGAAAAGAAAAGAAAAGAAACTCTACTAAAAGAGTGGGAAATTGCTCCTATCTAGCTGTCTAGTGGTAAAGAGTAAAGCGGTTTCATGCTTTGGGTATGGAGGTTTGGGGACAGTAATCTCACTCTTTTTACCAGTGGAGTAGAATGCGCACAGGAGAATCTGGAGTAATGGGGGGAGCTTCTTGGCTGATGAGGAAGTGAGAAAGGTAAACTGTGGCTCTGGCATTAAGTAGCTAAACAGTGTAAGTGGGTAAATTTATGGATATGGTTGATGCTAAGAAGGGTTGTTTTGGGAAGGTGGGAAGGCTTTTGATGCTAGGCTGCATTTAAGTCTCAGGAGCTGAAGCCCCAGAGGTACAAATCAATTGGGCATTGAAATAGAAGTCATGGTGAGTTAATGTTATGATCAAGTCTCATTCTAAGACCAGGTTAAATTAAAATGTGATTGGTGATTATTAAAACTTAGATTATAACAGAAAAGTCCATCATTGTACTTGAAAGTTGATTTCTCAGAGAGCTTGCTTTACATATGTGAGAACTGGATTCTAATTCTAGATCCCCATCTCGTCCCATTTTTAAGGGAATCATTGGGATGGAATATGGGGAACCAAGGTGAGAGATCTAGAGCTTGTCAGAGCAAAAGCTCACCTGGATAGCTCCTGGTACAATCAGAGGTAGAGGAGAAGGGGTGTCCAGCTTCAGAAGTGTGAATATTTTCAGACTGAAGATCAGTTTGGCCACTGTTTTCCAAAATATGTTCCTAAAACTGTTTGGGAAATTAAGCATAAGCTAGGCCCTTCTTAGAGATGCATAGCATATCAAAGGCACTGACAGGTTCTGCAATGAAGACACCTATTTTTCTTTATTTAACCCAATGTTTCCCAAACTTACTTAAGTAATGCTGCAGATGGCCACAGTGGGGAAGACAATCAAGACGGGCTTGAGACTGGCTGGGCCAGTTCCCTGGAAAAGGTGATTCTGTGCATTGGTGGTCAGACAGCTGCCCAGCTTGGAGGAACCGGAGGGGCTGCTAAACAGTGGAACCAACCATTAAAATTACTCCTTCATAAGCTCTGTGGCTCCAGGGGTTGATGTCTTGTTTACTTCATGACATTAAGTGGCGTCTAAAGGGCAGAAGTAGGGCTGATGTGTAGAAGTCCCAGAGAGGCTGGCTCCGGTTCATCACCAAAGTAAACAAATAACCACAGCTGTCCACACGGCAGGGACGGCAGCCTCAGGAGGTTGTAAGTGTCTCTCAAGAAGGGCGTTGAAGTGGAGGCCATGGCCACTTGTCAGGAATGCTTCAGGGGCGCTTCCTTTGTGGTGTGGGCAGTTAGAGCAGATGGCTACCGAGTGCCTTCTAAATGTGGACTCACGGACATCTACATTTACTGATGTTCTGTGGTAGATTGAATTATGTCGCCCACAAAGACAGGTTCACATTCCAAACCCCTGGTCCTGTGTATATGGACTCATTTGTAAATGGGATCTTCAAAGATCCTATTTGAATAAGGCCAAATTGAATCAGGGTGGGCCTTAATCCGGTATGACTGGGGTCCTTATAAGCAAAGTTAATTTAGACACATAAGTAAAAACCACAGGAGGAGACAGATTGTCATGTGACAGAGGCATAGATTGATTGCCAGCAAGACACCACCAGAACACAATAGACTTTGGAGAGGGCAAACCTGCTGGTACCTTGAGTTTGGGCTTCTAGTCTATAAGTGGTGAGCCAATGAATTCCTGTTGTTTGAGCCAACCAGTTTGTGGTATTTTGTTATAGCAGCCCTGGCAAACTAAGATATGCTCTTAGCATGGGGAAGTTGGTGCTGAAAAGCAAGTTGCATAAAACACAAGTGAAGCATTAGCTACTGCTTTTCATGCCCTCCTCCTCCCCCCCGGGCATCCTAATCATCCTCAATGGGAGTCCCTCTTGAGCTGAGATGGTGTTCTGGGAGTCTGAAAATATTTTCAGGAAACAGCTTAGGAACCTCATTGAAGCTTCGTGTATGACTCTTGCTTCTCCAGGAGTCAGGGATGGCTTTGGGAAACAGATGGAACTCGGGCAGGTTCTTCAAATGCAGATAAGAAATGGCTTGATAAAAAAGAGGAGGGAGAACATTTCAGGTAGAGAAGAATCATAGGCAAAGGTAACGTCAGAGCTCTATAACATTTGGTGGGAAAAAACATTGAGTGTGAGTAATGGCCACAGTTTAGAAATATATTTTAAAGGCCGTGGATAATTCCCAGTGCTCAGAGCATCTAGAGAAGGATGCTTGCTATTTCCCTTTTTAATTTTTTGTGTTTTGTCTAGGATATGATGGGTACTTTGGTTTAATAACTCCGTGATGAGCTTGAAGAGAAAATTGAGCCTGCTTATGAAAACTAGGTCTGCACTTCCTTGAGGACCATTGTCACAGAATATTATTTTTTGTTTTCTCTCTTTTAAATAGTTATACACAATATCCCTGTCCTTCCCCTCACTTTATTGATTTTCCGGAATGAGAGTACGAGGTGTGACTATAAAGGAATGTGAAGGATTATTTTAGCATACACACCAGAACTTATACATCCAAATGAATTTTGTGACCTTCAAAGGCATTTTCCTGATAGGCTAAGCACTTACTGCAGATATGCTGTTATCAGAAAACGCATTCTTAGGACTTTTCTCTGGGAATGGCCCTTGGTGTCTGGATGCAGTCTTTTGAAACCCCTCCTAGCAATCAATCTTCATTTTTATAAAGAATGGATTGATTAAAAAACAAACAACTCAAATGTTGGCAAATAGGTGATTAAACTGGATAATATTGTTTCTGATCCAAAACAAAGTGTGATCATAAAACAATAAGGCTTGTTATTGTTTGCTTGGGAGGCTTATGAACCAGTTCTGAAAGCCTGAGAATTCTGTTGAAGGGCCACACTCACTGGGCATGTGAATTGGTTTGTTTTATTGAAAAAGAAAACTACAGCAATAGTCTTAAGACTTATGGTCACATTTTCTCTTATCTAGTAAAGAATTTTGGCTTCTGGCAACATCTACTCTTTGGGCAGAGAGGAAAGAGGAATCTCATTTGTTCTGTAAACAAAGCAAATCATCAGATTTATGTTTGTGCCTCACTCACTGAGTTGGTTGAGGATATGTTCTGTGCTGCTTTTCCTGGGAGGACACAGACTCTTCCAGAAATAAAGCTAATGAATCATCGCCTTGCAACCAAATGCCATAATCACATTGTCATTGAGGGGAAATGCCCCCTCTTCAGTAACTTCAGTAGCATTCAGTGACTTGTTTCTGCTTGCAGGGATAATGTGTCCACGGACATGGGGGCGAGACTGGGGAGAGAAGGGCCAGAGGCAGGTGCTCATTCTGTTGCTTGGTCCATGCTTCCTAGTTTATCAGAAATGTGTGAAGTTGCACAGCTTCCTAGTGGATAGGTAGGGTGGAGCATAGCTCTGAGTGGGGAGATGCCCTGGAGCCAGTGGCTTGCTTAGCTGTCTCCCAGCCTCTGTGCAGCGCCTGGTGCTGAGCCATGTTGCAGGGTCACCCTAAACTTCAAGTATGCCCCTGCAAAGGGGTGCTTCTTAGGTTTTGCCTCAGGAGACAGCCAATTCCTGGACGACAGACTCAGAAAGAGGACGGCCTTCTTTTCACTAGTGCCAGAATGTCTTGCACATGGCTTATTGAAAGAGTAAATGTTACTTCTTAGCTCATACACTGATTGGATGCTGAAGGTTTTCCAGGCTGAATGCTGGTTCTTCCTTATTGAGGTGCAGTGAGTAGCATTCCCATTAATTCATATAAATAAATTACTTGTTACTTTAGATATTGAAGAGCAAGATTCTGATGCAAAAAGAGGGGATGGGATAGAAGGCAGGGTAGAGCTGTTTTGAAGATACGGTATTTGGGATTGCATAAACACTCCATGTCTGAGGGGGTGTCCTGACATGGTGTGGGGTGGGTGGAGGTGGGGATAGGGAGCTATCCGACCCCAGAAGGAGAGGTCCCAAAGAACAAACACTTCCTCTTTCATAGTTCTATTGAGTACTAATCCCCACTTCTTTAAGCAATGGTATCTAAACTCTTCTTCAGCATTCCTTATGTATATTATTTTCCCCATAGATCCCATGTTCTATTGTTCAAACAACAAAGTATATTTAAACAATGATTGGTTGATTTTCCCATTTTCATTATTCAAAGACAAGCTGATTGGAAGCTCTTCCAATGAGAATAGCTGAACGAGATAACCAGCATTACCGTATAGAGTTATAATTCCACTCCAAAGCAAAGAAACTTGACATTTTAGTTAACCTGCAAATCTTATTGCCAATAAATGCATAATTTACATTAGGCTCTTTGAAATGTTGAAAATATCTTATGTAACCCCTTCCTAACTTCATAGATCAATAGGCATGTGGGGACTCCAGGCTGTAAATCACTGAAGAGGAAGTGTGGCCAGTTATACATTTGAGGTTTTTCACTCTAACAGTACACAAAGAGTGATCAAAATCTATAGTATCATTTCATAATATAAGGGACTATGTTAGTCAGCCAAAAGGGGTGCTGATGCAAAGTACCAGAAATCTGTAGGCTTTTATAAAGGGCATTTATTTGGGGTAAAAACTTACAGTTACAAGATCCTAAAGAGTCCAACTCAAGGTTACATCCTCAACTCTGTCGAAGCAAGATAGCGGGCGACATCTGCGAGGGTTCAGCCTTCCTCTTTCTTCTTAAGGCTCCATGGGCCCAGCTTC